>BHFT01034100.1:188107-260916 GCA_004320025.1 Laticauda laticaudata
GAGTTTTTTTTTTTTTTTTTTTTTTAGGATGGGAACTTGAAAAGGGGGGAGCAACCTTAATATTTTGTTTTTCCTTGAAGAAGTTTTGCTTGATGTGGTAGTTGAGGCACCAATTTAGAAATCAGGAAACCAAGGGTTCTAGTCTTGCCTTGTCATAAAGCCAACTGAGTGGTCTTGGGCCAGTCACTCTCTCACTACCCTAAGAAAAAGGCAAAGGCAAACCACTACTGCAAATCTTGCCAAGCAAGCTCCAGTGATCTGTCCAGAAGTCAACACTGACTCAAAGAGACAAAACAACAACAACCCCTGAATCAAGTACTTCATGAATTTTAGCTCTTCATTCAGATTATAGGGCTGAATGCAGGATTCAGAAACAGTTTTTACATAATCCCGATTCAATTCAGTTGACTTCTACAGGAAAACATTTTCAACAAACATTCATAGGATCAAACCACACTTTAATCTTAAAGTGTGGTTTGTATTCAAAACTTTGCATGTGCAGTAAGTAAATGGGTGCAGGTTTGTCACCTATTGAGGTGGTGTTTGGGAGAGCTGAAGAGATGCTTGTTGCAGTGCCAGTGGTTGGAATAAAGAAAGTATTCTCATCATCTGTCAAGAAATAAACAAAATGTTAGCATCACATCCAGAAATAACTGCTAATATATTTCCCATCTAGGGAAACAGTTTTAAAGCTAAAAGGAAAGAAAATGTGTCATCTTGCTTTTGCAAATCAAAAATAGAAAAATATAATTAAAGGAGAAAATTAGAACTACCCATTATAAGGTATTACATGCTACACTCAATCTATTGCACAATAACAGAGCTTACATTCTGAACAAACATGTATACAACTAATGTTAATTTAAGGTGAAATCCTTCCCTTACTTAATTGGAGATTATGACAACTTTCAGTGGTTGCATCAGGGGTCATGATGAACAATGATCTGTCATAAAGGTAATCAGATTAAGGTAAAATTAGTCTTTTTTTTCCACACCATGACTTGCTATAAAGGAGGAAGCTATTTAAAAATGTCACAAACTTAATAGAGCAGTCATGAAGATATTAGAAAAGATATTTAAATGTTATAATGTTTTCACACTGAAACATAAGCAGAATTGTGCAACCCATATTAATCTGGAAACTTTGAATTTAATAATGCATTGATTTCAATGCTACTGAATCAGTGGTTTTCTAACTCCCTGTTACTACAATATCCTGTGCTAATTTATAAGACTTTGCCTTTAAAAAAATTAACAGTCACACTGATGTTAGGGTTGGACAAGAAATAACATGCCACTTATGTTTAAATAATCATATATTTATTTATTTCAGCTATTTTGAAGGGTTTAGACTTTTACTATTCTTTTACTATTTATGTTTTTTTATTTATTCCTATTAAACATCTCAAAATTTTCTATGTCTTTGACCTTGTAACATCTTTAAAAAATAATAGAATACTAATCAAGGATCATAATAAATATACTACTGCTAATCTATATCTAATCTATTAATATACTAATCTAAATAACATAAGGGTTGTGAAACTTTGTGGTACTGCAACTGCTCACTCTAGGTTTTGCAGACAGAAGCAGGATCAAACCCCATAGCATGTTTTCACAGCATGTTTACTCTTCCTGCATCAGTCCATTCAAGTTTTTCAACTCACATACATATGTACGCAAAATGACACACACAAATACACACACACATGTTGCTTGAAACTTCCAGGGGGTTCAGTCCATAGATTGAGAGGTCCTGCTTTCCATGGTCAGACACAAAAAAATAATTTGTCTATCAGAATGTCACAACTTAATCAAACAGCAGTTTTACATGGTATCCTTTCCCAATGTGAGACTCTCCAGATGTGTTGGACCAGCTCCCCTAATTCCCACAGCCTGCATTGCTAAAGGATAGATTAGTAAACATCCTGGGAGCTGGAGTCCAGCACATCAGAAGAATGCTCAGGCTGAGCAAGATGTGATGTGTACTTATCTGAGAGTAAGTCTCACTAAAGTCAAAGGGACCTGCCAAGCTTTGGCAACTACAAAATTGGTTGAAATATTGCTCTCTTGCAATTTTGCAAAAAAAGAAAGATGTTACATCATTCAGATGATCGATGTCCTATAACTTATACCTCAGCTTGTAGGAAAAATAATCCCAAAATCAAATAGAGGTTGACTTTCAACATGTTAATTCTATGTTAACTCATAAAATGGAAAATGTCTACCTGACACAGAAATTGCATGCATACGAACAGAATGTGTGCATGCATACAAACAGAGATGCATGAAGTTTTTTATTACATTTGATTTATTTGTCAAATTTAGATACCATCCATCTCACTCTGAATCAGATGCATAATGTTGCATATTGGCCCAAGCATCTGATTATCTGATTATTTTAGGGCATAATCACAGCACAGGAGTCCCACTAATTGTTTCACTTATTGCCACACTAAGCAAATGGTGTTAACATTCCCGAATGCAGGAGGAGGAGGAAGTAGTTCTGAATATCACTTAAAAGACAGGGCTAGCTAGATGCTCCCTAGAGGTTCAGCCTTTGCTGGTGCATAAAGCAAAGTAGACCTCAGGCCAGCTTGTGCCTTGATGGGATACATTCCTTCAGCACTTTTCCCTGTATTTACCTCTCAGACACTACAGAAAGAACTGCTGTCTCATTTCCCACTTCATTGTTTAGCTACATACATAAACAACCTTTGCTAGCCTGATGCCATCCAGAGGGGTTCAGAGAAGTAGTTCCCAGCATCCCCAGTATATCAGTCCCAGTCTATGGGAATTTGGAGAGTTATGGGTCTAACACAGGGGTGTCAAACTTGCTTCATTGTGTGATGTAACACAACTTTTTTCCCCTTTGCTAAACCAGGCGTGGGTGTGGCCAGCACATGACACATCTGGCCTGCAGGCCATAGTCTAATACATCTGAAAGGCGCCAGATTGGGGGAAACTAATATAGAGACTGACTATTCCAGACAGAGCAGAGCTATCACCATTACCTTCATTCTTGCATTGCAACTTAGTGTAATCAAGAGCCCCAATAAAATGCTTCCAGCCCTAAGGAGTTCAGCTTTTGCAACATAGACACAGAGCTTTCCCATTGCAAATAGACAATATTTACAAGGCCTTATGACCTGAAATTCTCGGTTTAGCTTATGCCTGAATCGCTAAAGCAAACCTGAGATAGTGAGGGAAGCAGATGTAGCAGTGAAAGCCACACTCTCTTTGGTAAGAGAGGTTTCAGTAAAATTAACAGCCTGAGAAACAGGAGGAGACACTGTTTCGTTGGTTGGAGAACCAGGCTTTGCTTCAAAGGTGCTTGCAGGTGAGAATGGAGTGGTGCGTGAAGGAGTCAATGAAAAGTCAGGAGTTGTTTTTCCTATGGAGGGCAGATAAGAAATGGGGAAAAAAATCAACATTATTGTACACAGATTAAAACAAAATTCCCCACAAATTGATTTGATTCATCAGAAATGTATGAAACACAGTACAGGTAGTCTTCGATTTACAACAGTTCATTTAATGGCTGTTCAAAGTTACAATGGCACTAAATAAAGTAATCTATGACTGTTTTTCATAGTTATGACAATTCCATGATCATGTGATCAAAATTCAAAAGCATGTGATCACCTTCTGGGACCTTCTGAGAAGCAAAGTCAATGGGAAAGCCAGATTCACTTAACGAATGGGTTACTAACTTATCTACTGCAGTAATTCACTTAACAACTGCAGCAAGAAAGATTGTAAAATGGGGCAAAACTCACTTAACAAATGTCTCACATTAACGACAGAAAATTTGGGATCCATTGTGGTTGTAAATCGAGGGCTACCTGTAATGACCTGAGACTATTTCTCAGAGGCAAAACCCCGGTCTACTCACCCATTCCTCATTTTGTTACTTTAATATCACTTCCATCCTTAAATTTAGTAATTCTGCCTATATTAACGTTTCAATATAAGTTTAACGTTTCAATACAATTACACTTTAGAAGAATACAACACTGATTTCCTGATAAAGTTTACTGTAGCCACAATGCACATTTTTAGGACTTTTAACCCTTCTAATTGTTCAATTATATTGTTATTAAACTTCCTGGAAGTTGCAGTATATCAAATATATTAAATTAAAATAAAACTAGCTTCACTGATCAGAAAGTCACAGGAATCACCCCAAAAGGCTAGTAAAAACAATTTGAACAATGTTCAGTGTTTGCCTCTTGAAACTGGTGAAACATATATCAGAGGGAAAAGACACAGTTCATTTATACCAGGGGTGTCAAAGTGGATTTCTTCAAGGGCTGGATCAGCATTGTAATTCTCCTCCATAGGCTGATGGGGAGGCGGGGGGAGCAGAGGTTGATGGGATGGTCACCTCCTGCAACACTTTATGGGCCAAAATGGGACATGGGACCCGTGCGTGGACCCCGCCCCTGCACCTCATTTTCAGACTCCACCGCCTCCAGCAGCATTCTGCCAGCTGAAAACAGGCCTCCCAAGGTCCTGCGTGGCCATTTTTGGCTGGCAGAGTGCTGCTGGAGGCAGTGGAGGCACTGAGGCAGTGGAGGCACTGAGGGCCAATGCTTTGATACCACCAGATAGGTCCCACAGGCTGGATTTAAGCACCCCGTGGGCTGGATCTGGCCTGCAGGCCTTTAGTTTGATACCCCTGATGTATACATATGATCCAGCAACCACATTTCTGAGTGCAGTTTACAAAACCAGTATCAGATGCAAACATAAGCATATCCACACATTTCAGTTACTCCTGTACTGAGTTCATGCAAATTTGATGAAATCATTTTATGAAAATCTTATCCAGACTGAGACACTCTTCCAACAATTTGCAAGATGGGCAAGGTATCAAATGATAAGCTACCACATCCTCCATTTGCCAAGCTCTCTGCCGCTGTGCCTTGCCATTATTCTCTCTTCAAAAAACAATTGTGAATTATTTTCTCTTCTGTGGGTGGGTCTTCTGGAGCTCACATGCATGCAGAAACACACACACAAATATCTACACTGTTGTGTATAAGTGTATGTGAATGTACATTTGTGTACACACTTATATACCAAGGCAATAAACTAGTTTAAATAGATAAGAACACTTGAGGTGACATAAGATAGAAAAGTGTCTTTCAGAGACAGCACAGAAAATCACACCTTGGAAGTTGCTTTTATAAGCCAGAAATCCATAGAGGATGGAATTGTCTATTTTTGTCTTCCTATTTTGGCAATGGGACAGCTGGGCAGTGTAGATAACCCCATAGGTACTGCAACAGAATTAAATTAACAGCACCAGGGAAAACAAACTAAACCAATATTTCCCAAAAATGTAGAGAGAAGAGTATAATGTTACTAACCATTAGAGGTCAGTCCCATTTTTTTCTTTTTACAAACCTGTAATTCTTTGCATCAGGATGGAGTCAGGGCAACTGAATAAAGCTGAGTGTTTACCGGCCAGATACCCTTCCTGATGCTACACAGAGTTCACAGCAGATATTTTGTCTTTGCTCCCTTTATAGAGAAACATCTGCCTCTGCCTAGGATTGAACTCTCAGCCTCCTGATTGTAAGGCAAGTGTCCTAACCTCTAGGCCACCACACTGCTGAAAGGTTAATACCATTGAATAATGTTGTGAAATCAATTATATAAGGATAGAATGCAAAACCTCTTCTATTTTTGGTCACTTTATAGCAACTTGATTCCAAAGCTGCAATGATACATCTCCACCCTTATTGGCCTCATTTCTTAATAAGGTTGTGATCATGAGGATGTTGCTGATGAATGGCTATTGTGGCATAGGATCATATCTCATGAAAAACCAAGTTTTCACAAAAACAAATTAAATACACATATTGCTTACCATTTGTTGCTTTCATAATATATGTTGTTTGTGGTGTTGTTTGGCCTAAGAAGGAAGAAAAAGGAGACTTGAATACATTGTAGTGTGAAAAAAATGGTCCAGATATTTTACTAGTAGAGGATTGACAATTTTTTTTAACAAGAAAGAAAAATGTTTTATGGGACAAAATGTATTTATTTTTTATTTGAAATCTGTACTTGCCACATGGCTAAATGTAACTGCCCAGTATTCAGTATTGGCATATCTTATTATATCAAATGTAATTCAAATGATGTATTCTGCATAATCCTCATTATTTCATGATGATGATATGACATGCAAGATGACATTGTACCTTTCATACAAAAGCTGCATACCTTCCTTCAAATTCTTAGAGAAAGACATAATTTTTAATATGACATGCCCTCAGACTAGAGACTCTGTGATTCAATAAATGAACTCTAACATAAGCAGACCTCAATCTAACATAGTACTGTTGGAAGTTAAAACCCATCCCTCTCCTAGGAAAATGAAATATTTTAGGATATACTAAAAAGGCAGAATATTTCCTCTAAAAGAGAAGTATAAACTTAAAGAGGCAGAAACTCAGCTCCACTCCACCTTTGTTAATGGGCCATTAAGGCCTGGGCCAGTCTACTCGACATAACAAAGATCTACCTTCTTCAGGCAGAGCCATAATAGGAATCCCAAAGCCCTTTCATTATATCATCATTCAGCAAGGCTCAACCAAGCCTCAGACTCAGGACAGCCTACAGAGTTGACCCTGCATGGCCCCATGGGAGTTTGACAACCAACCAGAATGCAAGCTCAAATTCAAATCCCAACAGAGGCCATAAAACCAAGGGTCTCTCAGCATCTTGCCCCTTTTCTTTTCCTTCACCCAACATCTTGAAGTATGTAATCATCCTTTTGGATGATTTGGAGCTCCAAGACAACACTAGGACAGGTGGTAATTTGGTAGAAAGGTTCGTCAGTGGTACAAAGGTCACAGAAAGAAGGGGTGAACCTTCAGAACTCAGGAGGATATTTCTTCCAACAATACCTTTGGGAGTTTTCAGGGAACCAAGTCCAGTTCTATACATTTTAAAAAATACTAACATAGGTTTATCAGTATGAAATAAAGGGTGCCCACCTCATCCAGCATAAGCAGTTTTGAAAAGTTTATTACTGACAGTATAATAAACTGTTTATTTATTGATTTATCACCAGTTTGTTTCTAAGGAGTATTTCAACTGGTTGATAGTTCCCTTCCTATCTCTTGTGTAATAATATATTTATTTATTTTTATTTATTTATTTTTGTCAATTTGCTTACAAGATAATAGGTATAAGTAAAAACATAATTATGAATATATGGATACATATAAGAAAAATAAAATAAACAATAGGACAGGGACGGTAGGCACGTTGGTGCGCTTATGCATGTCCCCTACAGACCTCTTAGGAAAGGGGTGAGGTCAACAGTAGACAGTCTAAGGTTAAAGTTTTGGAGGTTTGGGAAAGAAACCACAGAGTCAGGTAGAGTATTCCAGACATTGACCACTCTGTTGCTGAAATCGTATTTCCTGCAATCAAGTTGGTGCGATTAACCTTGAGTTTGTATCTATTGTTTGCTCTTGTGTTGTTATGGTTGAAGCTGAAATATTAATTGACAGGTAGGACATTGCAATGTATGATTTTATATACTATACTTGGATCAGACCGAAGGCGGCATAGTTCTAGGTTTTCTAGTCTAGAATTTTGAGTCTGGTGGTATAAGGTATTCTGCAATGAGTAGAGGAGTGAAAAACTCTTCTTGTGAAATATTTCTGGACTTTCTCAACTGTGTTAATATCAGTTACGTAATTTGATTTATTATTTTGATAAATTGATTTATATCTTGTTTTATTTTTAAAGATGGAGACTAACAAAACTTAAAGTAGACAAAAAAATTTTTAAACATAAGTTAAATGGAACACTACAGCGAATTAACAGCCTAGCAAAAGAAAACCCACATTGGTTCAGGCTCAAGGTTTTGAAATTGTTCACAACTGGATTCACGGGGAAAATAAGTCCCTTACTTAGGACTTTTTATCTCACATTTAGGAAGATCTCTGTCAGTCCTGTCAGGTTCTTTGACATTGCTGTATTGCTTGAATGGAATAAGTTGAGATGACAGTCACAGGACAGCTTTAAATAATGCCAACACTGTATTACCTAAAAATACCATTCTGTAGAGAATAATGTGTCATGCATAATGACTTCTCCTAGAACTCATAGTAAAAGTCTCCAAATTTCCACACTTCACCTTCGAAACTTCCAAATTTCCACACTTCATGGTAAGAGCCTCTTTGAGCACATCAGCAGATTCTAGATTAGAAAATGGTAGTATAATCAACTGTTTTTAGTTTCTTAAATGTAGGGAAAGAAAAATATGTGAATATATACTGTATTTTTCGTACTATAAGACTCTCTGAACTATAAGATGCACTGGTGGTGGAATTTTAAAAAAATTACCACTGGTTCGGTGGGCATGGCTTGGTGGGCTCACTTTGCACATGTACACACACTTTGCATGCATGCATTCACCAAGCATGTACTTTGCGCAGGTGCGGAGGTGTTCCAACTCTCCTCTTGCAAGTCTGCACTCTCCTGGTCACTTCAGCAGCTGCACACAGCACTCTACTATGCCGCGCAAAGCAGCTACACTTCAAAAGCAGGGAATAAAGTTGGGTATGGGAGCCCAGTCAGGCGGGTGGGCCCAACAGCAGAGCTGCGGAGAGAACTGGTTCAGTCTCTGCTGCTCATTGGTGGGTGGCAGGCCAAACCGTAGAATACCACCAGATGCACCTAGTTTGGGGGGAGGAAAACAAGGGGAAAAAAAATCTGCCTCTGCCTGCCAGCAATATGCCTCCTTTCAGCAAACAGCCTGGTCAGCTTCAGCACAGCCTGATTTAGTCTGAAGGGATCACCACCGTCTATCACTATCTCTGCCCACCCCATTTTCAGCCTCTGCGTGCCCCATTTTCAGCCATCATGCACCCTGGTTTTGGCCTCCGCGCATCCCTTGGGGTACACAAAGTCTGAAAAATGGGATGCGCGAAGGCCAAAAATGGGGCACGGGGAGGCAGTAATAGGTGATGGTGACTGGAACAGCTGATTGTCAGTATTCCAGGAGGCAGATCCAATCAACAATGGTCATGCTAAATCAGGCGGTGCTGAAACTGACCAGGCTGTTTGCTGTTTGCTGAAAGGGGGCTAATTGCTGGGAGGCAGAGGCTGAAGGGTGGGGGGTCAATGGGTGATTGGAGCTTTGGCAACATTCTCTGTATAAGATGCACAGACATTTCCACCTACTTTTTTGGGGGGGAAAGTGTATCTTATACACTGAAAAATATGGTAGGTACTCACACAAACATAGATTGTATACACGATGGATATCCACAAGTTACCTACAGAGACTGATATGCTCATTGTACGATCGATAATCTTCAACTTACAACTGGTCAATTAATCATTTTAAGTTATGACAGACCCTGAAATGTCTACTTCTGTCCTGGATTCAAAGTTCCAGTGTCACATGAGGGGTCACATGAGCACATTTTGGATGTTCACCTGCATTTACAGCCATTTGCAATTTTGTGACTGTGATTTATGACATTTTTGCTGGAAGTTGATGTTTATGATGTTTACTTCCAGTTACCAGTAAAAACTACCCCAAAACAAACAATGTATTTACTTAACAACCACCATATTTGTTCAATGACCACTACAAAAGAGGCCTGGTCAGAGGTGGTATTCAGCAGGTTCTGACCAATTCTGGAGAACTGCTAGAGGAAATTTTGAGTAGTTCAGAAAACTGGCAAATACCACCTCTGACTGGAGATTTTACAGTATCCTTCCCCTGCCATGCGCATCAAGCCGCACTCACAGAACCGGTATTAAAACAATTGAGTCCCACCACTGTTCATAAGATCACAATAAAGCATAACTCACAAGCTACAAACCAAGTTTGACTGGGCTCATGCTATATGTTAAACCCGAAACAAACAAACCAAATTATGATTTAGTATGAGAGATGAGTCCAGCCCAATCAACTGCCCACACAGATACTGCTAGATACAAGACAAAGTAGCCACATAGAAAGACAGAGTCAGAGTGGGAATATAAGTGATACATTTGTGTATTGTGTATATACATCCACACATGCATATAAGTAAGATTTGTGTATTATCTGTGATGGGATAGAAAGTTTATTCATACTTATGCACCATTATTCAGCTGTGAAAGGTACAGTAACTAGAGGACAGTCATCAGGTTATTCTTTTTGCTATCTTTGCTCATCCAGGAGTTTTTAAAAAGCATTTAACAAGAAATCAGTAGATGGCACCATAACATAATAAACTTTAACAAACTCTATGTGGTAGAAATCAGTTTCACTATACAAGGTAGCTATGAGCCAATTGATGAAGAGAGCTGCTTTTAAAAGATCAAGATGTAAAAACCCTATGGCTGTAATCACATCTAGACAGTTAATTATATTTTACACAGTTCACAGGGGTTTAGGGAAGCTAATATGGTTGGAACTTCAACATAAATATAATATTTGTAACAAAACATTGCTAACTTTTGGCATGTTTTTGATAAAAACATGTTTTACTGATATTTGATCACCTGAGGCCCATAGTTTTTTGTTTTAAGTCACTACCTTAGAAACTTCAGTTGCCCCTACAAGTAGTCACAACAGATTTGGGTTATAAAAATCCAGGTGACCAGCAACAAAAGTTTGGTTCTAATTTTTCCAGCCTGTGTGTGGTCTGCCTTCTGCAGGGTACTAAACCTTTCTTAAATAGAAAAAGATGGCTGCCAGTAACATAAATGAAGGATCTTTCACACAAGATAATCTAATGGCTATAAACCTCAGAGACCAGAAAATAACCTTTCTGCAGTTCACGGAAGCAAATCCTCCAAAATTGGAAGGAGTTTCAAACTTTTGAAACATATACAAAATAAATTTCAAGGGGGAGATTTCAAGAGGGGGAAAGGATTATCACTGATGTATTCCACACTGTATGGTAGTATGTGCCTATATGTCAGACACCAAGCATGCATGGAGAATGCTGATGCACTGATAATAGCTCATCCAGGCAGCCCAGCATCGTGGAAGATGATTAAACAGAGTTTCCAACAATCAAATCTATTATAAAAACAAGCATCTTATGCAAGCTTACTGAGAAATAAACCCTTCTCTGATTACATCCAAATGAGTCTGTCCAATACATCTATTTTCGAGGTCTTAGACCATGGCTGTCAAACTCGTGGCATCACGTTGCTATCATGTGACGTATCGTGATGTTTTTCCACTTTGCGGAGTGGGCATGGTGTGGCCTGCATGTGATGCATCCGGCCTGTGGACCACCAGTTTGACACCCCTGCTAGATATCCAAAGTGAAGTCATATCTGCCAACCTTATTAGGCAGATCAGATAAGAATTATGACCAGATGAGCTAATTCTACTTTATTGTAAAGCTACAGTAACAGAACATTGCAACTCTGATAGCATAATTCTGTCTCCATCTGTTTTACCAGGTCTGTCACACTCAAGGTCTGCAGGACGGATGTGTCACATGCTGACCACACCCAGGCCCAGTTTAGTGAAGAAAGAAAAAGTTATGATATGTCACATGATGACGCCATGATGACACAAGTTTGATATCCCTGTCTTTTACAGTCTGAGAAGCTAAGGAGGGTCTCTTTTGAGCCTCTTGTTCTAAGCTGTCTCTTATTGATCACTCCCCAGGTAGCATTTCTTTGCCCATTTTCCCAAGATCTTCCTCACTTACCATTACAAATTCTGAGGGGAAATGGATGGAAGCTAGAGAGAGCTGATATAAAGAACTAAGTTAAACATTAATCATTTTGTTGTTGCATTTTGCTTTAAAAGAAGAGTGTGATGAAATTGCTAGATTCAAAGGCTTGTCTTGCACAAACCATTGCCAATCAAATGAATGTAGCAACTGGAGAGAAAACATTGGGTGACATGTCATGGAATGGTCCAGCGAATTCAAGCAGTGTTCTTTCATCACAAGGAGACAAAATATGTTTGACTTGGTCAGGAAAATCTATGAATATTGCAACTGCTTTGTAAATATTGGCTTATAACATACATTGCTAGCAAGCTCATTCAACCTTCACAGTTCTTCAATTAACTTCCTAAACACACCTGACACTGAGAAGAGGCCTGGAAATTCTTCAGGCCTCTTCTGATGAGCATCCACCACCAGCAGAAGCTGTAAAAGAAGGGCCACATGGAACTGAAACAGGAATATATTGGAAATAAAGACTGCTTTGCTAAATATGTGAGTGTGAGATCAGGTTTTGCTGAGCGGAAGTCAGATATAATCTGAATTCTAAGTCAAACAAGAGATCACACCTGGTCTACAGTGACATGAGTTCAAGCATATTGATCTAAGACATGGGTGTCAAACTCATGCATCACGTTGTCATCACATGATGTATTGTGACTTTTCCCCCTCTTCATGGAGCTGGGGTAGGTATGGCTTGCACATAATGCATCCAGCCCAAGGGCCGCCAGTTTGACACCCCTGATTTAAGAAGTAAAGCCTTTTTGTACACTTTCTCCATCTGCAAAACAGTCGCATTTTCCTCTTTCTTGCTTCATTATTTTAACATGCAAGGCAAGGTTAAAAAGTCAAGAGGGCAACCATGATTGCATGATGCAGACTCTGCCTGTATTGAATGTGACACTCGATTACAGCAGCAGTAGACCATACCCTCACAGCCTCCATCTTGCCTTTTTGACCATATCCTGGAAACCTCTGAAAAGGAGATCAGACTTGGATCCACATACTCAACCAGCATCATCCTTTAGCTTTCTGTTTATAATTGTATGGATAAGTTTGAATTTTAATCAGTGGTGGGATTCAAATTTTTTTACTACCAGTTCTGTGGGTGTGGCTTGGTGAGTGTGGCATGGTTTGGTGGGCATGGCAGCGGAAGGATACTTTAAAATCTCAATTTCCATCCTACTCCAGGGAAAGGTGACTGCCAAATCCCCATTCCCTTCTCACCCCACTAACCTGCTTTCCAGCTCCTTTCTCCTGTGCAGGGCAACAAAAGAAGACTCAGCTAATCAGCTGGGATTCAGAAGGCAGAGAATAGATGGGGGTGGGTCCAGTCAGAGACGGTATTTGCCGATTCTCTGAACAACTCAAAATTTCTTCTACCAGTTCCCTAGAACTGGTAAGAACCTGCTGAATACCACCTCTGTTTTTAATTAAGATAAAACCATTTAAAGTAATTAATAGAATGTCCTTATATATTGTATAAACACAAATAACAAAGCCTTCACTAAAAATATTAATATACTTTTAAAAAACAGTTTAGATGTTTCTGCAGAGTTTATTAGGAATGAAACTCATGAGACATAATAAAGAAAGAAGACATCAGAAGTTGAAGATCAAAGCTCTGGCCCAACATATGGATATGTGGCAAGGTTAAAGTAATTCTGACCTACAGAATTGAAAGTTGAAATCATGACTAGGGATGGTCAACCTGGTCTATTTCAGTTTCACCAAGGCTAACTTTTTTCCACCCTATGTTTGGCTCAGCTTTTTTTCAAGATGCCTTGCTTGTTTGCATTATAAAATTCAAACATGATTTTGTAGCTTTTGATAATATTTTACTGATGTGCATATTTCCTAATCCATGTAATTAAACTATAATTAAACCCTTTGCTGTAAAATAAGCATTTTGTAGACATTCTTCCATAAAACAGGTATTGTTAGGTCCATTATTGTATCTTAAGAAGTACATCACAAAATATAGAAAATTCAGATTTGAGCATATCACTCTGTTCCAGTTCAGGCAAACATTTGAGAAATAAAAAGGAGGCTAATCTGCACTGAAATGAAAATACAGTTAATTTCTAATCCTTAGCTGTAATTCACTGTGTGCTGCAGGTTCCCCATTATCTGATCTTCAACTAACTAATTGAGAAAAAGCACAGAAAACAGGATACCTGCAGCAAATGAGTCCTTAGTTAACACATGTGTGGTTTCGCTATGTGTATTTCTGTTTTTCTTTTTCAGAAGCCTGTAGAAAAGGAAGAGGATGTGCAGCACACTGTGGTTTTATAACATAAGCTTGTCTAAGTGGCGAAACAGTTTCCATAGCAGCAACAGGCTCAGAGTCTCAGCCTACTTTGAGTGCTAAACCACAACTTCTCCAGTGCAGTTGTCATGTTTCCTGATTCTCACTCTTTGCTACAACTGGGCATTTCTAATGACGCTCAAAAATTGTGTATAGTTATACTAAAGGCAGAGTTGGCTTTTCAGAGTGAGATGGGTGATATTGGAAGGGAGGGAGGGAGGGAAAGGGAAGGGAAGGGATGCCATCAAGTAAGTCCTTCCCTATGAGAAAAAAAGGCAGTGAAATTTTCAGCTACAATTTATTTGGCTGAATATGCACTGATTAAACTATTATGGTGCTGGAAGAAAAATCAGTCTTTTTGTTAGCTTTCTCCTGGCAGACAGAAATATAAAGACATTAATCTAAAGCAATGAATAAACTTTCATTCTATTCTACTTTCAAATGTTGTCAATGCATTAACACATAAATGGCTAATCCCATAACACAAAAAAATTAGTAACTTTTCAATCTTTTTGCTGTCCCAGAAATCTATGACAAAGATGAAAACTTTAAGAACTCATGACTGTTTCAGATACAGATAATCAGAGTTGGAAGGGATCTTGTAGGTCATCTAGTCCAACCCCCCAACTCAAGTGGGAGACCCTACACCATTTCTGACAAATGGCAGTCCAATCTCTTCTTGAAAGTCTCAAGTAATGGTGCTCCCACAACTTCTGAGGGCAAGCTGTTCCATTGGTTGATTGTTCTCACTGTCAGAAAGTTTTTCCTTGTTTCCAGGTTAAATCTCTCCTTGTTCAGTTTCCATCCATTATTCCTTGCCTGGCCGATAGGAGCTTTAGAAAATAGCTTGACCCCTTTCCTCCCTGTGGCAGCCTCTCAAATATTGGAAGACCGCTATCATGTCTCCCCTGGTCCTTCTCTTTATTAGACTAGCCAAGCCCAGTTCCTGCAACCAATCATTGTATGTTAGCCTCCAGTCCCCTAATCATCCTGGTTGCTCTTCTCTGTACTTTTTTAGAGTCTCAACATTTTTTTTATAATGTGGTAACTAAAACTGGATCGAGTACTCTAGGTGTGGTCTTACTAAGGCTTTACAGAGTGGTATTAGTACTTCCCTTGATCTTGACTGTATCCCTCTGTTCATGCAACTTAGGATTGCATTAGATTTTTTGGCGGCGGCTGCACACTGCTGGCTCCTATTTAGCTGGTTGTCCACTAAGACTCCAAGATCCTCCATATTGAATTTCATTTTGTTAGATATGGCCCAGTGTTCTAGTCTGTCAAGATCCAACTTTTTGGATGTTAGCTATTCCTGCCAGCTTACTATCATCTCCAAATTTGGTAAGTTCCCCTTCTATTCCCTTATCTAAGTCGTTAATGAAGATATTGAAGAGTACTCGGCCTAAGACGGAACTTTGTGGCACGCCACTGTTTACTTCCCTCCATGCAGACTTAGACCCATTAAGGACTACGCCAGTTGCAAATCCATCTAGTGCTGGTGCTATCTATTCCACTTTTTTCTAGCTTACTAAGAAGTAGGTTGTGGTTTACTTATCGAATGCCTTGCTGAAATCTAAATATATTATGTCTACAGTATTTTGCTGGTCTACAACTGCATGTATTTCCCAGAGTATATGTCCAGTATTTCGAGTATGGTTGTGAGCATCATAGCATTGCTAATGTCCTCAAGCAGTACACAGGCTATATAAAATTAGGTGTATATTTTTGATAAAGTATTGATAAGATCATGTACAATATAGCAAAATTTTAGAATTCTAATATGACATTTCAAAGTTCAGTGACAGGGCTTCATATGACCTTGGCAAGATCATACATAAAATATCATGTTCGACAACAAAATTACAATTTTGTAATCTTGTGAGATTTCTGCTACTCAAAAAAATACATTCTTTGAGGCTTACCTGCTACATACAGAATTGCATGATTGTTCCTGAAGCCAGAAAAGTTTACTAGTTACTAACTTAGTGTATGTCCACATTGAACTATAACCATAATACATAAAGCTGTATTTGATTGAAGAACTAATTATATAATTTAGTTCCAGTTTGAGATAAGCATAGAACAGTAATGGGAGCTTTTTCTTACTATGGTATGCTGAAACCTGATTTATGAATTAAATTTTCATTTTAATTGATTGAATCTTGGACTTTTTTTCATTCAAAGTCCTGTGCTGAATCATAATTCAGTCCTGTGCTGAATCATTAATCAGTCATAATGAGAAATAAGATTTCTCAGTGTATTTTGTTTAAGATTTCAACCAAAGGTGTCTGAAGCCATTTTAAAGAATTCTGGTTCATTCTTCAGGATAAATTCCCTTCAATGGAATTTTAAAAAGTAGGATATGGTCCATTGAAAAACTTTTAAAGAGGGAATCGAGCTGGTATTCAAATGAGCTTTAACCTAATTCCAGTACATTTATGGACATTCTTCTTATTATGAGTTAGTAAAATTCCTGCCATAGGTAAGCTGTGGGATATTAAAGTGAGGGAATGAAAATGGTCAACTGGGAACAATATTAAGTGCCTTGTGACTCCTTGTGTTGATATAATATATATCCTATTGAGGGAGAGGACTCAGCTGTGGAGGAGAATTTAAGATTAAAGCATATATGTTGTGGTTTTGAATATCTGAATACTGTATGGCAGTAATGATTTCCCATATTCTCCAGAATCATTAAGAAAGCCTCAAATGGATATCTAATATTGTCAATAATAAATGATAATCTCTTCCAGTTATTCTTTAAAAAATAGGTCCTGACTTTGAAGATAGATGGACTAAGCAGCTGAAATGAATACCACATTCACATAATGCCTCTGAGAATTGCCACGGACAGTATCTTTCTATGAAAATCATGCTATGCGGTAGCCCAGGATTTCTGAAGAAGATGGTAGGGTCATGTCCTATTCTGTTTTGGCCAGAGAATGGGCAGCTTAGGCAACTCGATTGGTCTTCTTTTTTCATAGAGAAGCAGAACTTACAAGGGTGGCTTTGCATAGGATGCTCTCCACTTGATACTGCTCTGATATGATAAGACATTTAGGCTTACACAACAATTAGTCAGAAGTTGTGTCCTGTGACACGATCAGACAAAACAAAGAAAGGTGGAAGTATTATCTTCTATTCTGAAAAACCTGGTGACGTCAAAGGAAAAATTATTTTTCAGAATGATTAGGACCTTGGAGAACATTCAATGTGCATATTCCCTTGTGTTTATTTGTACGCATGTACCTTTTCCAGAGCCTGTCCAAAATATTTTGCTTTGGGGCTGAAGAATAAAATGGAATCTGCATCCCCAACAAACAATTTCTATTTCTGCTGTTCTTTCCTAGCATTTGTGGTCTAAGCTCACTGTCTTGTTCTTGCTTTGATACAGTCCAATATATTTTCTAACATATGGGTTGGCTGGTGCTAGAAACAACATAAATAAACTACTTCATCTACCTTGGTTTATAAAAATGTAATTTATTAATGTCTTTAGCATATACAATGGCCCAAGACAACAATATGATTGACATCATTCTGTCAGTTTTAAAAGTACAGATATTTAGCATGATAAAAGGAGGAAGGAACAAATGTCTTCCCATATACATTATTATGTTACTGTGGAAAGAAAGCAACTTCTGCCCTGATTTCAATTGGAAAGTAAAATTGCATTTTATACATTTAAAAAAAAACATTTTAAAGAATACTTTTTTAAAAAATTACACATTGATCATAGTTTATAATTTAAGATATTTTAATGTAAGACATCCAGAGTCACTTGACAGTAAGATGGGTGGCATATATATTTGAGAAATAAATAAAATAAACAAACCATTTTATCGCTTAATTTCAAAGACTGGATCTTTGATTTTGCATGGTGACAGTTCTTTCCTTTCCTTTCCTTTCCTTTCCTTTCCTTTCCTTTCCTTTCCTTTCCTTTCCTTTCCTTTCCTTTCCTGATAGAAATATGATAGTTTTCATTGTGAGTGAAAACATTCAGAATATTACTGTTCCCTGGCAACACTGCACAGAATAGTACTTTGCAGCATCATTCCTCTGCCTTTTATAATGCTAGGAAAAATCTGGATTAACCATAGCAACCCTGAAGTTCTCCAAATCACAGTATTATCTTGCAGCAAGTCTTGTACAAGAACTTTGTTTCCCAATAAATTGTCCTTCAAAATTCTGCTCCTTCTCTCTCTGTGCTTCAATTGACTCTTCAGTCATTCTGGCTATCTCTGTGTCTCAAATCCAGTTATCATGGCTTTCCAGAACTGGTGGTCTCTTAAGAGGTGGCTCATTCTTTTCACCTGCCATAGACTCAATTTCTTATTATAGTACCTGCAGTTTCACTGCCTGATATAAATCTAGCACCTGCTCTTTCAAACACACACACAACACACAGTCACAGTCACAGAATGATCATTTCTGTATACAGTCCTGAGTTAGCTCAAAACAGTAGATTACTGGCCCTGGAAATTAATTATATAGCCACAAACATTACATACTGAGCTTCAAAAATTTGCCTGATTAAATGGGATAAATCCAAAAATATTATTTTATTTTGATTGGCACCCAAAAATTTGTCTTTTCCTGCTAACAGCGATATAGCCAGGACCTGCAGAAGTGCAGTAACAGTGTACATATATCTAACATACACACAGAAACATAAATTGGGTTTCAATAATGGTAAAGATCATAAGCAAATTCTTCACACAACTGTAGTCAGTATAATGGTAGGCAAGTTTTACTGATAGTGAGCAGGTACTTACGATCTTTTGATTAAAATAATTTTATAGGAGGCTATATGAATGCTTAGAAATGTGTTATATGTCATGAACTTTTCCCCAATGTTTGCAATATTTTGATGGCACCAGAAATGGTAGCACATGAAACCAGTTTCACCAACATCAATCTCCTGATAAACTTGTTATAGATTTTAATTATAAAGTTTCCAAGATCACTTAAACTATAGTTAATGCTGTAGTCATTGCAAGAATCAATAGACATTTTACATGATTTTTCTGTCTCTGTCATCATTATTCAGGCAATGCAGAAATCCAAAATCCCATTCCAATGAATGTAGATGTTTGGGGATGATATCAATTGCCTCAAATACCAATTGTATCCGTGTTACAACAGATGCACTGAGAACTGAGTTTGTGGTTCTCTAGCAAACATGGATAGCACAATGCCATTCAGAGGGTCTTGATTGCCCTTAAGGGAATTACTATTGTTGCTTGATTTATTTAGTGAAGATTTTTATGTTAATGTGTGCAATTACAAGCAATGGTAAAAGAATACTCCCTCAGTTAATGTTTGTATGGGGTTAACTACCCTAGATATGATGAAAAACTGAATCAGTGCCATGTGCACTGAGAGCTGATTTTGTTAGTGTCGATAATTCTTTCTGATATGACACTTTCTCTACTTGTCTAACTTCAACCTTCTATCAGCTACTGCCTTGTCAATCTTAAGTCTGCCTATCTTGTCAAAAAATCTTGAGGGTCTACTGAAACTCTCTGGAAATAACATCAAAACACAAGCTTTCTCTGTTGAAGTCCCCAAACTATCGAATATGTTTCTTCCCAAGATGTGTGTAGTATCCTCCCTCTTCTCTTTGCAAGGTGGTGATATTTTTGTTCTATTGTGCATTTGACCTGATTGAACAAATTTATTTGGGCTTGTGTGTGTGTGTGGTTGCATGTTTCCTTTTTGTTTTATCTATTTAGCTTATTGTGCACTGGCTACTGTTATGATTCAGTGCTATCTACAAATTTTGTAAATATAGAATTATTCCCCTGTCAAAATTCCTTGCCAGCACAACTTGCAGCATTATAGTTTTCTGATAAAAGTTGCTACATTTAGTTTCTGCTACCCCATTCCTCTTATATTTTAGACCCACTTTTAAAATAAATGTATAAAGGTAAAGGTTCCCTTCACACATGTGTACTAGTCATTTCCGGATCTCGGGGGCGGTACTCATCTCTGTTACAAAGCCAAAGAGCCAGCGCTGTCCAAAGCCATCTCTGTGGTCATGTGGCTGGCATGACTAAATGCCAAAGATGCACAGAATGCTGTTACCTTCCCACCAAAGTGGTCCCTATTTTTCTACTTGCATTTTTACATGCTTTTGAACTGCTAGGTTGGCAGAAGCTGGGACAAGTAATGAGAGCTCACTCCGTTATGCGGTGTTAGGAACTCAAACTACCGAACTGCCAACCCTTTGATTGACAAGCTCAGCATCTTAGCCACTGAACTACCACATTCCTATTATAAACATATAAGTTAATATTAATCTTCATGTTTTGTTTCAGTTTTGCAGCTAATGGGCACTGAATATTTTTCCAGTTATTTCTAATATTCTTAAAATGTTAGAGTTATGCTTAAAATACATACTTATGATCAACACTATGCCATCTTCTAAATTATTATTAAGATTTCATGGTAAACCTTAAACAAGCTGACTAGATATAAGTGGCACTGAAACTCAATTTTGTTGGAGTATGTATAGGATTGGCATCTTACTTTTATAAAACTGGCCATGATTCAGCATAATGAAGCCATTTTTTAAAATTTCAATGAGAACTATAAGCCTGGCTGTAATTTCCACATTCAGATTAAAACTATTTAGCAGGATCGATTCATTTGTCTCCATAATGGAATGTTTATAGCCACAAAGATTTTTAAAAAATAACTTGTTAAATTTTATTGTAGTTACATGTACCATTGTACCTGTTTTATGCTGCTAAATGCTGCTAAAACTATTAATAAGAAGAAAAAGCTTGTGCTGGCTATCCCTTTCATCCAAATGTTTATTTTATTCATTTTATACCACACATTTAATGTGTACCATACAGAGAAAAAGTGGCAGGCAAAGGAAAATGAAAGAATTTGTGTGTATGGTTTTAGTTTAATATGTTGAGGTGCAAAATCTTGAGCGAAGCTGAGGCTTTGAAAATCTGCCATGACTTTTAAAAGTTTCTGCTCCAGGCCTCAGATAAAGCCTTTGGGTGATAGCTGAGAAAACCTGTGGTTACATGCTCCAGTGACTTTCTTTCCAACCCTTCTTCCTTTCTCTGATGAGCCAGAGGATTCAGCCGACCTGTAAACATCTTTTCTGGGCTTGACAACAAAGTATTTCTAAGATGGCATTTAAAATATTCCCAGTGAGACACAAAGAGAAAATGTGAGAGAGCAAACTATCACAAGGAAAGGACATTAGTGTTTTTAGTTGTGTCAACAAAACAACCTCGATGTGTCTCCACAAGTATAAATGCTTGGCAGTAGATTTGTGTGTTTTATCACCAGTAGGCTGTCCAAAAATAAAACAAGAGGATCTTTTGTACAGATTTCAGCTATTGTACAGTACTATTTGTCTGCTTGATTGGTATAAGTTTTTTATAAGTTGGTATAAGTTGGTATAATTTTTTTTTAAAAGATGCCAGCCCATTTTCTAAATTAGTTCATTGGCTTGCAAAGCAGTTCTTTCTGGAGCATAGTGGAGCCTGGACTGTACAGTGCATCTTTTTTTGTTTCAATTCCTATAACAATATGACACTAAGCATAGGGAGATCCAATGAGGAAGTAGATTCCTTATAGCTAAAGTCATATGCTGACATAGCAAACCACAGGATACAAAGGCTAACTCGGGAAATGATAAGTCTCTTGCTCTTCCTGTTGGCTTCGGATGTAAACAATTAAAGATGGAAGTTCTGGTTTTGGGGTCTGAGAACACAAATGAAAATTTCAACAAGAGGAAAGAAATGTAGACAGAATCGAGATGGTGCCAACAAACATACTGAGAAACCAAGAAGAAACATTGAGAATTGAGATTATTGGGAAAACTATAAGTCAACAAAAGGCAGCAAGCCTTAAGACAAAACAACCTGGTATATTTTAGGTTACCTTTTAAACCCATTTAACCAAATTATAAATGTAATTTCAGCAGGAATTTAGAGAAGTACTCCATCCTAAGCAAAAGCTGGAGAGATTATTCTGATGTTAATTCCATTTGTCTTTATGTATAAAAGAATTAATGGTATAGGATGTCACCTTCATTTACAATCCAATTCCGTTTTTCTTGCTTGTACACTGCCCAGAATCACCTCGTAGAGAAGATGGATGGCATAACAATTCAATAAACAAATTAGGAGCCTCTATGGCATAGTGGTTAGAGTGCAGTATTGCAAGCTACTTCTGCAGCCAGCTGCCTAGAGTTTGGCAGTTCAAATCAGGCTCAAGGTTGACTCAGCCTTCCATCCTTCCAAGGTGAGTAAAATGAGGACCCAAATTGTTGGGGGAAGTATGCTGACTCTGTAAACCGCTTAGAGAGGGCTGTAAAGCACTATAAAGCAATATATAAGTCTAAGTGCTATTGCTATTGTAAATATTAGTAGACCTTCCAAATACAGTATAGTACCTATAATGACATCACAATTGCACCATGAGTTAAATGTTGTTGATTAGATCAATTTGTCTATTGTTTGTGAAGTCCAATGTGAAATTTGTGAAGTTTCTTTGAAACTCCAAAGAAAAATTTTGCATCTTAAGTTAGCCAAATGGAGGCCTGTAAAATTAATGGTTTACTATATACTTTCTTCATTCCTTCTTTCTTTCCTCCCTCCCTGCCTGACAATGGAACTGAAAATATTCCCAAGGAATTCAGTTGAAATAATCTTTTAATGGATAGGCTTACCAGAAAAGATAAGCAAGATGAGCAGAAAACTTTAGATCTTGTTAGATCTCCTTGGTCTGACAAGCTCTGTTCTTGCTTTTCGTAAGGATCAATGCTCAGTTACGATTTCTAAGCCCTCCAAAAATACTTTAGAAAAATACCTTTGGTCACAACAGCATTTTCAGATGAGAGAGAGAAGAAGGGGAAAATATATTTCCTTTATCAGAAAAAAGAATAATTACAGAGAAAAGCTCCGTAAATTATTTCAGCATTAGACAATTCACACAGCTTGCTCAGCCTTCTTTAGTAAGGGCATGATAGGTGTTGAAGTAGTTCACTGGAAATATGAGGGAGACATTCTCGTCAAGTGTAGTATAGAACACAACAAGAAAAATAATTCCCCTCTTCCTGTACAACAAGAAATGATTTTTTTCCCGACATTTGGCCACCCCGTTAGCAGTGCATATGTAAATAGGGCCTTTTGCATTTCATGAGTTTATTTCCTGGTATAGACTTGATGTATTGAACAACGGACTGGCACCGGATGTGGCTATGTTAATTTTATCTTCAGCATACAGAGTCTTTTTACCTTACACTGGGAGCTAGCACCTGTTTCAGTTCCTACACTTTCAGATGCAACCTTCTCATTCCCAAGATCAGATTCTTGTAAATGAAGTGAATGAGCATCAATGAGCAAAAGCAACATTGCAGAAACTCATGGGGATAAGGATTTTGACCCACTGTAAGAAATTGCAATAATATTACTGGGTGTGAAGTCTTTGAACATTATACAGTAGGGGAATCAACATATTTTGTCATTGCCCTATCAGCAGTTTGGAAGAACTAACTAAACTCCATGTGTTCTTGACCCAAAGTTGGACCTCTGTTGGCTCTTTCATATGATACTTTCCAATATTTTTCCAATTTAGTGTCCTTTAGTTGTTGATATTTGGAATTGCATTGAAAGACTTTAATCCTGCAGCAAATTGGAAAGGCTAGCATATGACTGAAAATAAAGCCTAGTGTTCTTAGTGGGCATTAGGGTATAAGGTACAGTATATCAAGCTTGTAAAGCCACAGTCCTGGATACAAGGTTGTCCTGCATAATATTTCTTTCTTGAAAATTAACTTGATTTATTTTGTTTTCATTTAAATTCACTTAATTATTCTCCCTGGAATAGTGTAAGATATTCTTCCTTAAAATTCTTCTTTTGCACCAAAATATGTGTTATTGTCCCTGAAACTTCAAAACATTTGCTAAATTACTCTTTTTTAATCTGAGTATTCATTTAAGCTAAAATTACATTTACTCTGTGCTGTTCTTTACATTCTAAATATGAAACAATTCATACCACGTGGATTCTAGAATATTTCCACATAGGTTAATAAATTTTATATATAAATGTGTTCTACCTGAATTTTCTTGAAACAGCAAAGGTCTATTTGTCTGATGTTGTATCCACATTCTTCAAATGTTCAGAACATTTTCAGCCCTGAAAAAAGTCCTCCTAACCATTCAAACTTTTAAAAAACACATCCAAAAATAGAATTTCTGATCTGTAAGAAATTAATAAGATATCACTTAACACTAAAATGTAAGATAAAAATAGGCATGTGAACTCAAGTTGAGAGTTTTGGGAAGGGAAATTGGATATAAATGTAGGGAGGCCTGCAATTATTGCTACAAGATTATTCTTAAATACAGGAATGTCAAGGTTAAATGATACATATTAAGCTATTTACTGTATAATATATGTTTTATATTTAGATAGGCAGACCTAAACAGGAACAAGTTGTCAAGGTGATGTTCTAAATTGGGTATTGTCTGACCTGAAGACTTGGGAAAGTATCTCGGTCAGTTTGCTAAAAGAGCTTTAAGATATGCAGACTTTAACTCTCAGAATTCCTCAGCCATCATAAAAATTCCAAGGTGAAGAAACATTGTCCTAGAGTAGTTTTAGACTCAAATATCAGGTCAGCAGAATACTAGAGAAAAAGGTCCATGTATATGGATGTCAATGCTAGTATGTAAAGGCCATATAAAATGCAGATCATGGAATCGCAAACTACGCAGCTCAATGTACAATGACTCCAGCCTGAAGCAGACAAACACAGATAATTTATCATTCTGAAAGAGATTCAACTTTTAAACTATACTTGTCATATAATAACTTGGTACAGCTTTTCAGGATTGCAGTGTCAGAAATATGTGCACCAGAACTTAGTAGCAATTTTCTGTCCCTTTCTCAGTCTACTGCCCAAAGCAATTACACCTAATCGCAGGAGCAGCATGGATTGTTCCCCAGACAGCAAAGACGCAGTCAAGATGCGTAGCCTAGCTTTTCCCCTTGCAAGTGAGGATTGGAGTTTTGCTTGCATCTTTGCTCTGCATGATCAGTTAAATAATTTCTCCTAAGTGTCTGGTTGATACTGTTTCCTGTAATTGGTGTAGGTTAGTTTCACATCCTTATGCACAATCTACAGCATGTTGCCATTTCATATTTATAAGAGGGCATGCTGTGGATGAATGTAATCTAGAGCTGCAAAAGGGAGGGGCTTTTTCACAGAGGGCAAAAAGACAATGTAATTTGGAATCTTTGGTAATCAGGAAGAGGGCAAAGGTGCATCCTTCCTAGCAGTTCACAGGTATATCTAATAGTTACACAGGTAGGTGCTTTAGTTTGGCAAGATTTCTGTCTGTAAACAAACAACAATTTAAAAAAAAACACTACTCTGAAGTAATTCCTTGTGTCATTCTTGGTCTCTTCGACCTGACATATGCTACTGTTGAATAATTTGGCAATGCGACTCTCTCAAAGGCCTGATAATGAATGATATGCATTCAGTTTTCTTTTCACTACGCACATTCAACAGAGATGCATGTCTATAGAGCAGCAGTCGCCAACTGGTGGGCTGCAGCCCAATGGTGGGCTGTGAGAAAAAAAGGTGAGGTCCAAAAGGTTGGCAACCCCTGCTGTAGAGCACTGTTGCTTACTGCTTGCTCTTAGTTTACTGTATTTTCTGATTTTACTACCATGTGTGGCTACTACTCACCACAGAGTGAAGTGTTGAAAGACTTTTTTTTCATTCCTTACTTTTTCTGTTCAAACAAGATCAACCATTTCAACAGATGCTCTTTGACTTAGGTCCCAAAAGGTTCATTGCAAAATAATTTTGAACTAAGATGTAAACAATAAATCCATGAAACTTTCCTACTGACTCCTCATAGTGTTCAAAAACAAAATCAAACTGAAAAAGAGAAAATATATCCAAATTGGCTAAGTTATTACAATTTCTGGGTTCTCAGAATTACAATGTCAGACTTATTACTTTGAAGACCATGAGCATGCTTGATCTTATGTTGTTTTATGGTGTCATTTCTTATTCTCTCACTAGCACAGCTGGTGAACATTTTAAAATGAAGATTTAAAAAAAATTAAAATTAAAGTTATATATCTCCTAATTTAGTCAAGGATATATTTAATATTTAGACCACATTGGTCCTGACGTTTTTAATCATATCAAATGTATAGAATAAACATTAAGAGTAGTTTCTGCTTCTTCAACTCAATCGTAGCTTTAATTCTATTTACATATTAATCTTTCTTTAAACACTAGTAAAACACTTGTTTTATACATTGAACACATAATTCATTCGTTTTAATTATTAAAAGGCATATGGTTAATCAACTAAAAATAATTAGTTGATTGTCTCAGAAATTGACCAGTTAGGTAATCTGTGTTAAAAATACTGGTTATATGAATGGAAGGAAGGAAGGAAGAAAGGAAGGAAGGAAGGAAGGAGCGAACAATAGCAATAGCACTTAGATTTATATAACACTTCACAGTGCATTATCGCCCTCTCTAAGCAGTTTACAGAATTAGCAAATTGCCACTAATAATCTGAGTCCTCATTTTACCTCAGAAGGATGGATGGCTGAGTGAACCCTGAGTCTGGGAGATTCAAACCGTCTCACTGTAGGCAGCTGACAACAGAAATAGCCTGTTGTACTGTATTGTAACCACTGTATCATCATGGCTCTTGTAGTGTAGTGGTTAGAATACAGTACAACAGACTACTTCTGAAAGAAGAAAGAAAGAAAGAAAGAAAGAAAGAAAGAAAGAAAGAAAGAAAGAAAGAAAGAAAGAAAGAAAGGAGATTAAAGGGTTAAAATAGAGTCGAAGGATAAAACAGAGAATAGGATTGGTAGGATTGATAAAATAAGCTTATTTATTTCAATTTTAAAAAAACCCAGCAAGATGAGGGTTTTTGCAGAAAGTGTAATTTATTTAACATTGAAGAACATTTCAATACAAAGTGAAAGGAAATGAACTTAGCAAAATACAGGAAAAATGGGAGTGGTCACATAAGTTCATAATCCCTGACCCAGTTCTAATTTCACTTGAAAAACTGAGGTAACACCATCAGCCAAGAATTAGTACAAGAGGGTTTGTGTTTTTACATTTTAGATTCTTAAAACATGGGTCTTTCCTTGACAGCCACACTATTTTAATAAGGATGCCATGTAAATGTCACAACAATGCAGATATTGTTTATTATAGCTATTTACTTTTCCTCTGGATCAGTCTGACATATATGGATCTTCCCTTGTTTTAATCCTCTCAAGAGTCTTGTGAGGTAGCATGCACTGAGAAACAGCTGAAACTCACCAACTGAATGAATAGCTGAATTAACCCTTCCCAGTTCAACTCCTAATTAGTTTGACCATCAGTGACAGCAAATAAAATGTAGGGTTTTGCAGAGACAACAATGTTATGATTATATACACATGCTTTCCATTTTCATCCATGTTTTTATTGGATAATGGAAATATGAATTAAGTAGCAACTAGATAAGCTCCATTTGGGAGATGTACTACATTTTATTGTAGATCAAGATTCAAAAGATTGAATGCTCCTTCATGGAACAAAAGTAAAAGCAAAATGAAGTCACATTTAGTCAAAGCAGAAGTCAAAGAGGAGACTCCCTTAAGTGGAGCTACTAAAGGTCAAGTAAAACCAAGAGACAGAAAATGGGAAACAGATTTGTCTCTTGGTTTTACTTGACTTTTAGGAGCTCAGTCCCACGAGGCCACTTAAGGGAGATCAAATTACAGATCAAATTATAATTCCATGAGCATATAGTTGGTTGGCATAGACCATGGCTGTCAAACTCCCGGCCCACAGGGTCTTGGCCATGCCTCCTCTTGGTTTAGCAAAGGGTTAAAAAGTCCTGATACGTCATGTAATAATGCCATGACAATGTGAGTTTGACACTTCTGGCCTAGATACTGGTATTTGAACATAGATCTTTTAAACATTTATACAGGTAGTCCTCAACCTATGACCACAACTGAGCCCAAAATTTCTGCTGCTAAGCAAAACATTAAGTGAATTTTGCCCTATTTTATGGCCTTTCTTGCCACAGATATTCTGTGATTAGTTGTTAAGTTAGTAACACAGTTGTTAAGTGAATCTGGTTTACCCTGACTTTGCTTGTCAGAAGGTCATAAAAAGGGATCATATAATCCTGAGACCCTGCAACCTTCGTAAATAAATTAGTCAGTTGCAAGCATCTGAATTTTGATCACATGACCACAGGGATACTGTAATGGTCGTAAGTGTGAAAAACAGTCATAAGTCATGTTTTCAGTGTCGTAGCTTTGAACGGTCATTAAATGAACTATTATAAGTTGAGTACTACCTGCATTTTATTGACTAATCTAGGTGAAATATTAATAAATATTGCCAGCCCATATATGATATGCCAGATGCCAGATAAATAAATAAATTTAGGAGTATTATATTCAGGACAAAAAGTTGAAAATAGATTTCATGATATTCACATTAATATGGAAAGGACCTGTCTGTTGGATAACTTGAGACTCAATAGGTTGAATATACTTAGGATAAACAAGACTAAATTTTAAGCCTTGACTCTAGAAAGCTTGCTCTATTTTGATAAATTATCCTACCTCCTCTGAAATCCTAGAATGCTAGAAGGATTTTCAGTGGAAATCCAAAATAAGGAAGAATGAAAGATTGAATCTATTTCAATGTTTATGCTAATATACATTATTCACGTCTCCTAAATCTTGAGATGAAGCATATGCCCCACAAAATTAGTCCCTATCAAACTTTCATGATACAGTTTATAGGATAACTCAAAAATTATCCCCCAAAATGTGTATACTAGTGCAGAGATAGGCACAAACGTAGAACAAAGTTATTATATTTGCATGTTGTTATAACAGTCATTATATCTTATATGTTTTTTAAATGATTAATGAAAAGTATGCCCACCTGGAAAACTACACATGCAAGTATGTATAAATATAAAAAAATGCCTATTAACTTTTATGTGGGTATTTTTCAGATACATATATGAACTTGTCTTGAAGCAAGTTTACCAAAAAAATATAGAATGAAAGAAAAACTGGCCTATCCCAAGCTAGTTCTAACTGAAGAGTTAGAAAATTGGAGCTGGTAATTACACACTGTATTATAAAGACAAAGAAAACACACTGTATCTTTAATTTTATAAGGAGAAAATTTCTATTCACAGACATTTTACTATTTACTGAATTCCTATTCACACAGCTTGCTTCCAAATAACATCTATATAGCTCATAAAAGATTTCTTAAAGTCTCTTTGTTAGGCTAAATAGTCCCTTAGATTGTCTTTAATTCTGCTGACAGTGAAGCAAATACCATCAATATATCTGCATTGATTAGATCTATAGGGAGGCAGATAAACCATGAACTTGTAAAATGTACCGTAGCTACATAAGGCAGTCAGGTATTGAATCATTACCTAAACATCTTGAAATCAACCATTAATCATGGGGAAAAAACAAATAAAGTTTCAGTATTTACTTTTTTTCATCTTTTTTTCTTAAAAAGAAAAAGATCCTGGCAATTTTAGCACTGACCAGGTACAGGTAAATGAATTTCCTGTGTTGTAATATGAAGGGCCAATGGATTTCATATCTCCTGTGTTGCATTCAAAATGGCTGAACAATTTTTCATACTCAGTAATAAAACTGCCTTCTTTTCTACCTTAAAAGCTATATGATGTACTCACTTCATGGAAATTCAGGAAGCTGAAAACACTCCTTATTAGACTAGGAAGCTGAATGTCCTAAGTTGTGAGCATTTCCAATACCGCAAGCTTGTTTCAATTTTCTGTTATCAACATGGTGCACATTCCTTAACAACACCCACCTTATTTCCTTCTCACCATTAAGAGGTCATAGTGATCTAATCAGTTCAAAGAGTTTTTATGATATGTCATGCTTATATCTTACGCAGGTCATTCTATCTTCAGGCTATGTTACATTTTGACAAAGCAAAGTTTTAATACATGATTGCTGAGCTTTTATTCTACTTTTAAAAAAATATCTAGATTTTGTATTTGAATAGAGTTCAGGGATGGGGAAGAACAATCTTAATTCTAACATGGAGGTTATAAATCAATTAAGAATTAAATGCATGAAGCTCATTGACTGTTTTGATTCAATTTGTTCTTTTATTCTGACTGATTTAATCCTATCCTTCAATTGTTAGTGCAGTTCAGTACACAAGGTGAATCTTGCTATTAGAAGTACAGATAAAAGTACTTCTAGAACATTCGGAGAATAATTTCAGAGTATGACAAGACAGGAAGCTCACATAACATTATGTGCTGCTGAGCATTTATATTAAACAAAAGTAGCAATGCTTTAATTAGCTATCTGAACTGTCAGATGCAACCTAATGCATTCACACAACATGCCAAACTCTCTTTGGTTAGGATTTCTGTGAATTAGAATAGCATTCATACAAATAAGCGTTATCATCACACCAAAATTGCTTCAGAAACCTGTAACAGATAAAGAGGGTCAAGGAACTACTCAATGCAGAAAATGCAACATTTAGAAAATGCAACGTTCTGGATGTTAGATAAGGCCATTCATCAGTTCCAGGCATCAATCCTTCCATTATTAGTGACACCCAGAGAGAAATGCTTCCTGTTGAACTTATCAAAGGATGACTTGGCTGCTGCATTTGAATACTGTACCCAAAATGACCAAGTATCACTTTGTTTTCTCTTCCTGCCACTTTCCTCTTCTTTCTAGATCAGGGCTATCAAACTTGTGGCCCGTAGGCCAGATGCGTCATGCGCTGGCCATGCCCACACCCACTTTAATTAAGGGGGAAAAGTCATGATATGTCATATGACAATGCTGTGACGACACGAGTTTGACTCCCCTGTCCTAGATATTCAATCCTATTGTTATTTATTTGCTAGTTTTCCATTCCATCTGAATAGTCATCCATCTCAACAAGCAACTCTGAGCAGAAAACAAAATTAAAAGCTATTTCTATGATACAAAATACCTGTTGTGAAAAATCATTTTTTTTTAAGTTAAACCTTAAGTAAAGCCTTCAGATTCCATTCTGTGCTATTCCAAGGACAGTACAGAAATAAAAACAGACACGGAAACAGAACTAAGATTTCCATTCAATTTGGGCTTCATGCCAAAGCAAGGTTGATACAGTCTACAGATTGGATGTTAAGTTACAAGAAGTATGCCTAGTTTTTCACCCATGTTAAATGACCAGTAACATTTAATCTCCTAGGACAATTTTGTGTGTGAAGCAAGCTGGTTTTTAGGGTGTAGCCTGAGCAGAGAATGATTGTGAAGCAGACAATCTTATTATGGCCTACATGCTTTAAAATGTAGAGTTTAAATTGGCTTGTTGGTCTTACTCATCTACTCAGAAACAAACCCCATTTGTTTACTTCAGTGGCACTGCTTTATCTGTGACACGCAAAAACAAAACCAGAGAACCAACATATCACTGTTCCATCATTGTTACTTTGTATGTATTGGATGTATTGTGTTGTATTCTTATAATTAAAATTAAAAAAAAAATTAAAAAGGGAAAACAGCTGCTTTCCGTCATTTCCTCCCATACGTTCCCACCTGCCTCCAAAAATGGTAGCAGACTATATATCAACCTGTGAATGGAGTGAAGACAGGTTTTGTACCACAGGCCACAGTAGCCAAATGACTTGGACAAGTTTGTATTTTACAAGGAATTGAAACTCAGTGCATAGAGCAGACCTCATGGCTTGAGACAGACCAGAATGAAGACTGTTCCTTTTGATGTTATACCAGGAAACACTGCTGAACATTGTTTTAGCTGCTGGCTGGGGGTAATTTGATGATGTCACACATTCCTGTTCTCCAAAAATGGTGATTGGCTCAATACTGGGATAAAATGGAACTCACAAATTTTCACTTCCTTTATTCATATGCATCAGGTTTCAAATCTTGTTTGAAAAAAAATTCCTATCTGAAAATTCGGAAGTCATCCCCCCCACTCCAAGCCTAATTGTAACACAGGATAGAGCTTGAAAGAGATGGCAGGTCAGGCTGCCTTCTCCTGAGAGAGAAGAACACAGTTTTCAAGTAGAAAAATAACAGACTTCCTAAACATGACCCTCATTTTTTCAGCAGACCTTTTCTGGAGAAAAAGAGAAGAGAGAAGAATAACACCACAGCAAATAGTTAAAATAAAGGCATATTCACAGCATATCCACTTATAATAAGCCTGACCTAGCTCTATGGTCCATTTTCCCCCTATTAAATTGTACCTCTATAAAAACTTTTCATTATTTGAGTTACAGAAAACTTTATTCTCTAGGGTATGATTATTGAGATGACATTTTTTCTGATGTCCAATCATCTTTCCTTATTTGTAGAATTTTATGATGCTGGGGAGAAGTGGGGAGAATCATGACTGTATCATCTTCCATTTATAATTTTCTTGTATCTTCGGGTTTTGGGTTTTTTTTACAATTTTTGTTTTTTCAAAAATAAAAAAAGACAAGGAAAAATATAAAATGCGGGTAGTCCTCAATTTACAACAGGTCATGTCATGACTGAAATTACAACAACACTGAAAAGAGGGATTTCTGATTGTTTTTCACACTTACAATTGTTGCGGTATCCTCATGAACACATGATCAAAATTCAGACACTTGTCAACAGACTCCTATTTATGATGGTTGCAGTATCCTGGGGTCATGTGATCCCATCTGTGAATTTCTGACAAGCAAAGTCAATAGAGAAGCCAGTTTCACTTAAGAACCATGTTACTGACTTAATTATAGCAGTGATTCACTTAAGAACTGTGGCAAGAAAGGTTGTAAAATGGGGCAAATCTCACTTAACAAAATAAATATCTTACGTGGCAACAGAAAATTTGGGCTCACTTGTGTTTGTACGTCGAGGACTACCTGCAGTGTCACACATTGCTTTTAGTTTGATTGATTGCACTAGAAACTGTTGATGTGGAAAGGATGAATATAACATCCATTGAGGTCGAAAAGGAATATAATACATTTATTAAATTCCTGATTTTCATTGGTATGTGGAGACTAAATTCAAAAATGAGAAGACAGATCTAATATCTGAGATATTAAGATTTATGTCCCCCTCAAATTTATTTGGTTTGGGATAAATCTTCATTTCCTGGTTCATTTACATTGGAAAAAGGAAGTAATAATCAACTTTCTAATCCCAAAATTCTGAAACTGAATGTGTGCCTAATAGGGGAGTCCATTTTCAAACACTATATTGATGTACATAAGGAAGATCTTTATATCTTATACCACATCCAACCCCACCCCATCCAATCCAACATCACTCAAAACTAGGCACGCACACCCCTAACTACCTCTATTCCAGCCACAACTGGCCTGAAATGCAAGCTACTCAATGCAAGAAGCCTTGTAAATAAAATACTTGAATTTCTCCTTTTACTAAATACAGCTAAATTCGACATTATATTTGTCTGTACAACATGGCTCAACGCATCTCTCCCTGACTCCATTATCACAGACTATCATGTTTACCGATCAGATCATGAAATCCGCAGAAGAGTTGGTGTTGCTATCTTCTATAAAAAGTTCCTACATCCAAAAAACATCCAAGTTACTCAGGAGCTTGCTCCTCCTGAGACCATCATCTGTGAACTGTCCTTAAACATCACATTTCAGTTCTTACAATGTTACAGAGCCTCTGATTATGAACATCGGATATGTCAAACAAGCTAAATACACTACTAACATGGGGCAGCATCCTGCCAACAACGCTTTTTATCTTTCTTGGTGGCTTCAATTTACATCATTATTACTGGACCCCTTAACAAATGTACAACTGAACCCACAATTGCAACCTTCTACAATGGCAGTAACAATCTGGGACTGGAACAACTACTAACCAACAACACTAGACTTAACAACTGCCTCGATCTCATCTTCTGCAATAGTTTGAATTCAATTTACGGAATTCAAATTAAAGAACCCTTTTCCAACAGTCACCACAACAGGATTTACTTTTGTCTCAACATACATCCCACACAAAAATCATCACAATGACAGAATCCCCATTGTAACTTCAAAAAAGGCAACTATGATCTTAGAAACAACGATCTCTCATCCTTTGATGGCAGTTTCTATTCACTGGATGCAACACTGTAGAAGACTATTACAACATATTTTTTACTTGAAGTCAAAGAGTCAATCAAACTATATGTACCAATAACAACTCTCCAAACCAGAAAAAACAGATTACCCATAACAATAAGGAAGCTTCAGTCCAAAAGAAAATCACTTTGGGCGGAAAAAACAAATCTGGTCACGTTGTCCAACTTCAAAAGCTGATACAAAAAATTTATGCCACAGATAAAGATTGAATGCACCAATTATCACCTTAACAAGAAGAAAACCTTCTACGCACCAATTCCACTGACGCTTTCTACAATTTTGTAAACAACAAACTAAAAGACTCAAGGTCCATCCCACCCCTGAAAGGACCTCATGGTAAAGACTGCAACAACGACACTATTAAAGCCACCTCTTTAACACATTCTTTGGCTCAGTATTTGTAAACAGCAAATGGATCATGCCCAGTATTTCCTAAGTCGAACCACAGACAAATTACAATGATCTAATACATATCAATTTTATAGAAGACAATGTTGAAAAAGCACAGCGCAATCTAAAACCATCTGTATCTATTGGACTGGACAGAATATGTCCTACTTCTTTAAAAAGCTATCCCACTGCATAGCCGAACCTCTAAGCATAATCTCTGAAAATCTTTCAGGACCAGCTCCTTGCCAAAACTAATGGTCACAAGCCACGGTCATCCCATCTTCAAAAAGGGAGACTCCCCAACCTAGTTGAAAATTACAGACCCATCTCTTTATGCTGTGTCACCTGTAAAGTCATGGAATCCATTATAATAACCAATCCATCATCCTCCACTTAGAAACAAACAACCTTCTCTCTGATAAATAATTGGTTTTCAGGAAAAAAACTACCTTGTAATCTGCAACTCTTACACTGCAAAAACATATGGACTAACAACTCGATCAGGGCAAAGCAATAGACGCAATCTACACAGACTTCTTTAAAAGCCTTTGATTCAGTGGTACATGACAAAACTACTCCTAAAACTAAAAATCTTACAGTATCTCGGAACCTGCATAACTGGAAAAAGCAATTCCTGTCAAACAGACATAAATGGTCAAAATTGGGAGCAGTCCTATTCAAATTCTGTACCTGTCACACAAGGCAGTGTTTCTTGGACCAACTCTTTTCATACTCAACATAAATGACCTCTGTGATCATATAAGAGCAACTCGTGTTCTCTTTGCCGATGATGTAAAGCTATTCAACACCACAGACAATACTGCTACCTTTCAAAAAGACCTTGACTATGTATCAGAATGGTCAAACAAATGGCAACTTCAATCTCAACAAATAAATGCTCTGTCCTAACATATTGCAAAAAACAACAACAGAAAATAAAATACAGGTTCAATAGTCAAGACCTTGTTTGATGATCCAAACTCTGTCAAGGATCTTGGAGTACTCATCTCTAATGATCTAAGTGCCAGACCCACTGTAACTACATAGCCAAAAAAGACATTAAGAGTTGTTAACCTAATCTTACGTAGCTTTTTCTCTGGTAAATATTACACTTCTAACTAGAGCATACAAAATATTTGCTGGACCAAATACTTGAATACAGCTCATCAGTCTGGAACCCACATTACATTCTGTTTATGTCTGTTTACAGTTGAGAAAGTCCAGAAATAATTTCCACAAAGAGTTCTCCACTCCTCAACTCATTGCAGAATACTTAATGCCATCAGACTCAAAATTCTAGACTAGAAAACTGAAACTACGCCACCTTTGGTCTGATCCTAAGTATAGTACATAAAATCATACATTGCAATGTCCTACCCTGTCAATGAATACTTCAGCTTCAACCATAACAACACAAGAGCAAACAATAGAAACACACTCAAGGTTAATCAGCACTCAAACTTGATTGGCAGGAAATACGACTTCAGCAACAGAGTGGTCAATGTCTGGAATACTCTACCTGACTCTGTGGTTTCTTCCCCAAATCCAAAACTTTAACTTAGACTATCTCCTGTTGACCTCACCCCTTTCCTAAGAGGTCTGTAGGGGGCGTGCATAAGCACAACCAACATGCTACCGTCCTGTCCGATTGTTTTTTTCATTTTTTTTTCTTATATGTATCCATGTATTCATAGCTATGTTTTTTACTGATACCTATTATCTTGTAAGCAATTAACAAAAATAAATAAATAAATAAAAATAAAATAAATACATCTTTATATTGTCGGAGTTCAACCCTAATCCTACCCCTATTTTTATTTGCATTTTTTCCTATATAAAATAAGAGTATATCTAGAGGACTTCTGTATAGAATCATATATACTTCTGTGCTTAAATAAATGGCTATTAAGTCACCTTCCCTGTAAATTAATTGATACATGTTTCATATGTGATACCAATTTAAAACCATTTTTTATTCATAAAAGTAATCTAACATGGTTTGCAAGAGCTTACATTATCATATCCTTTGTGAATAACAAGCTGTATATCCAGAAAAATCTTCCTTAACAACATTCTGCGATTCATTTAATGCATTTCATGAACATTATTTGCTATTGCTAATGTTGCAACAACAGATCTCTCAGCAAAAGCAGCTTTGATCTAACTCCATTTTTCACTCGTCTATCAGTCAGTACAATTATTTTCACACTTTTCAAATAAAGAATATTTCAAAACTAATTTTAATACCTCAGAATCTACATTTTTTTTAAAACAGGCAAACATTCTGGCTCAAGTATGTACAATGCAAGATCTAGTTGACAGTGCTAACTTTATTGAGGTACAAGATCATGAATTAGGAGTAAAAGGATGCAAACTCTTTGAAGTGGCAAAGGAAGAATCAAGCAAGCATATCAACTAAGGACATGTTGACACAGAAGGAATAATGGCTACCCTGGAGAGCAAAAGGAGAAATTTTAAAAAGAGCTTAAAAAATAGCCTGCTTTTCTTTTGAACATATTTGTGGAGCATGCTGAAAGAATCATAGCCAGTTTTTTAAATATCTAGAAAACCACAGTCACAAAAGGATTTCTTTCTTTTTTTGAAAGAATGGAAAAAATGCTTGAAAATAGATAAATGGCTTCGTGGTTCTTAAAAGGACAGTAAATATGACCTGCTTGCAAGAGTCCTTCTTTATTGATATATGCAGCTGATACTCAGCAGATGGCATCTCCTGCTAGAAATTCATTCTCCAGCTGTGCTTTCCCATTTCATTTTTTTCATAGCCTTTTTCTTGTCAATTCTAAACAGCCTTCTAAAGTTAATAAACAAAATGATTTTTTTAATAAAAAGAAAGACATGAAATATACAAAGTACATAGGGTATATGTTTGAACTGCTTCTTTTTCCTATTGTTATCCTAAATTATTTTACCAGGCTTGGGGTTCAGGAAGTATGGTTGATACCATATATTGGTTAGGCTGGTTTGTTAATGTTGAGTTTATTTTGTACCTTGAGTGCTGTTTTTCTACAGGTTGTCGTTGTCTATTTTTTATTATTATTATTTTAATGCTTTTTAAAATGTATATATTGTTAACTGTCTAGAGTCATGAACTGAGATTGGTGGCCATATAAATTGAAATATAAATTCAACAATATAAGCAATAATAATCCAGCTGTCATAATTATGTCAAGAAAACTTTAGAAGGCTCACAACTGTAGCAGAGAAAAAAGAAAAGAAAAGAAAGAGGGGGGAAGGAAGGAAAAAAGGAAAAAATAATTATGATTTATTACCTTGATTTCAAATAATTATTTTTTTAAAAAATTAACATCTGCCTATATGATATAACAAATGCAATAAGCAATGAATCAAAATATAATTTTGGTTATTGGGATCATACTTTCAATGTTAAATATATTTTACTTTGACTCGTTATAATCAGAAAAATAGTAAAAACTTAAGGAAGATTTGCTGCTATTGCATTAAATTTTGATGTGTTTTCTAAGAACATTAGCCATAGGATGGTAAAACAAAGACTTACATTTTATCCAAGGAACTAGCTTTAAAGCAAAGTTGTGTGCTTCATATAGTCTTCTCCTACTATGTATTTAATTTTAACCTCCCCCACAAAACAACAACAACAACATCAACAACTAAGCAGTCTCAAATCTGGTTAAATCTTGAACAGAATCCACTAGAATTAACAGGGCTGTAAACTAAATTTAAGCTTACTCTCAAGATTAAAGCTAGAGACCATACAGCTAGAGATCCATTGGTCTCAAAAAGTTAATAGCTTGGTTGGACCTTGTTAGTGCTTGGACTTGAAACCAATAGGACTAAGCTAGAACAGAAAGTTAAAAAAAAACCCTGTAAGAAGGTAATGGAAAACTATTTCATATTATTGCCAAGAAAATTACATGGACTTGTCCAAGACATCACCAGAAGTTCACCTCAACTTGAAGGACTTTTTATCTGTTTTTGTTTTTATTTTTATTTATTTGTTTGTCTATTTTTTGATCTTTGCATCAGACTGAGAGTTTTATTTCCCTTTTATGACTTGGTTGCAATGTTTTATAACATACATTATGTGAATAAAAAATACCATGCAATCTGATGTAGAAATAGAAAATACTGGTTTGTTTCAATATACATTTTATCACAGCTACTAACACTTAAAAAAAATGAAAGCCAGAGTTAGGTGGGATTCAGTTTGTTCAAAACTGAAAGTTACAATTGGCACTATTACCATTCCATTACTTGTACATGTAAACTCTGCTGGGTATAGAGCACTGATGTCAAATTCAATTTCACTGTGGGCCATATCAGGGTTGTGTTTGACCTCGGAAGGCAAGGGGGGAATGGGCAGGGGGGCAGGGCCAGCATGATGTCACTCGTGTCGGGAGATGCCTGTGGAGGCCCGAGTGCTCTGCCAGCAAAAATAGGCTCCCGAGATCAGTTTTCTGCTTGACAGCCTCCTGAAACCCTCTGCTAACAGAAATGGAGCTTGTGGAGGTGTGCATAGTCCTCACAAGCTGCATTTTTGGCTGGGACAATCTTTAGCAACCCTCTGCCAGTGAAAATGGAACTCAGGGGCCATGAGTAGTCCTCCATTTTCATCTAGGAGGGCCTGTGGCAACCCTCTGCCAGTGAAAGCAGAGCTTGCAGGGCACAATCCTCACGAGCACCATTTTTGCTGGCAAAGGCACCATGGGTAGGTCCTTCACTGTTTCCAGAGTAGCCCTGCAGCTCAGATCTAAGCACCCCATGGGCTGGATCCGGCCTGCGGGCCTTGAGTTTGACACCCCTGGTATCGAGGATAGGGGTATCACTGGGCCTCTTAACAGCTTGGAAAGCAACCATTATTTCGTCCTTATTTAAACCACTAGATATTACTGAGAAAGGAGAGTGGCTCATAGGAAGTGGTATTTGTATTGTTTTGTAGCTAATATTTCCTTTTAGCTCATGATTTCATTAGAAGACCACCCAGAGTAGTCTCATTTTGAAGAGTTACCTTTTCAGATTTGACTTCTGTTTAAAATATCTGAGGCAGGGTCACTTTAAAAAGTGACTTTGGGTTAATCACTCTCTCTCAGTGCAGTGTGGTTATTGTGGGGTAAATAGGAGGAGAAAGGTGTGCCAGTTATGTTTGCTGCCTAATTTGTAAAAATAATAAAGGTGGGAAATAAACACATATTATTTTGAGGTAAAATCTAAAAATATGGGCCATATTGGTTTCATTTGTGATGGCATTTGTGGATCTTTAATGGTACAAGACCAGTTTGGTGTAGTACTTAAGGCATCAAGCTAGAAACTGGGTGAGTCTAGTTCCAACTTAGGCATAGAGCCATCTACAAAACCTTGAGCCAGTTACTTTTTTTCGGTTCTAGGAAGGAGATAATGGCAAACCATTTCTGAAAAACCTTGCCAAGTAAACAGCAGAGACTTACTTGTCTGGGCAAGTCTCCAAGAATCAAGCCCAATTGACCACAATGGGAGGGAGGGGGAAACAAGTGGTAATATTTGAGTATCAGTTCTAGGACCAATCATTTTCTCCAACAAAAGCCTGAAATGAATGGCTTTGCAGAGATGTCTAAGACCCAACTACCTGATCTAGCAACCCACATTTCAGAGAATCTGGATATTTATTGCTATGTGAAGGAGCTGTAGTGTTTTAGATGTTACTAGATTGTAAGCCCCCAGCATCCCTCATGATGAACCATGCAGGCTGAGGTTGCTGAAGCTGTACTTTAGTAACATCTGGAACACCTGAGTTTTCTTATATCTTCTATAAATGCTTTAATAATTCTAAAATACATCAACCAAGGCTTTCATATACATCAAATACATCAAGGAAAACTTTCATATCCTGACCACCATCCATAAGAAATTCGGAGCACCCTAAAACTCTCAGCAATTTGGCTGGAGCAATGAACAAAAAGGCATTGCTTCCATAGAGTGCACCTCCTCGTTGTAAAAACTAGAGGAAAATATTCACAAGACTGTAGTATCCCTGCTTTTTTTTTTTTTTTTAAGAAAGTGCCTAACATAGTTTTGCACTTCTTTTAAAGGTGTTGTCTTCTGCAAGTTTAGAAAAAAGGCAAAGGTTCTCCTTTTTCTCCTTGAATTTTATATCTGGCAATCTTTCCAAATTTTACTTCCTCTCAATGGTGCCCAAGTGAAAGAAATACAGCCTTATTAAACATATCTGTTACGGGGTTTTAAATTAATAGAGACCCATGTAGGGAGTAGGAATGGTTATTTTTTTACATTCTTCTTTATTATTACTCTTCTTAGAGCATGAAGCATTTTTACCAACACACCGTGAGAATGGTTGTTGTTTTTTTTGTACTGATATATTTTAACATCTCATTCCAACTAAATTCCCCCACTAAGCTGTAGGTTGCAGAGTGACCTGGGGCAGCTAAATTCTAGTGGAAAATCTCTCTCTGCTAGCAGGAATCTCTGAGTTCATCTAAGTGCACAATGCTATGAACAGCACCACCATTAATCCTCTCACAATGCCTTGATGTACCCTACATCATGGGCATTGTAGGAAATTAATACAATAGCTAGACTTAATGACTGTCTTACTCAGAACACAAGAATAGGTATATCTATCCAGGTAGATATCTGCAATGAGACACCATCAACTTGCCGGTCTCACTTCTCACTCCAATCTCCCTCACAAACTTGTGTTAACATGGAAGAAAGAATGTAAATAAACTCCTAAAGAAAAAGGGAGATACTAACAAATTAATAAATCTAAGAAATCGTGAGGAAGAACATTGAAATAAATGTAGTAGGGTAAACAATTTGGTAATTCAGGAGGATTGTAAGGTGCCAGGCTATCAATTGTAACTTTATAATAAGAGAGAGCTTTGAATGATTATTTAGTTTCTCTGCCTTTCTACTGTGATGTGTGCTCAAGAGATTAACAAAATTAAAAGAGAAAGAAAAATAGAATTTGTGGTTAGAAACCATAAATTAATGTTTAAACAGGCAATAACAGTATCACAAAAGCCTGTTTAAAAATGTTTAAAAGCATTTTCTAATGGAGTAACACTGGATAGAACCTTCTGTGTGTTATGTATCAGAAAAAGAAACCTATGATCCCGGGATCACTTCAAAGAGATCTTTCCTGCAGATTAGTGATTCTCAACTTTTTCTTCATGGTTGAGGAAAACCACGGACCCTTTTAAATACCTTTTATGGCCACAAATTATGGCCACTGACTCACCACTCCAAGACCTAACTCAAGATTTAAATCATAACATTTTTTCAAGCCTTTGTGGACCCTGTGTGATGATATTGTCACCCTGCCAGAGGTCCACAGGTTGAGAACCACTGCTGCAGACTCATAATGTCTGGACAGGTTTGTAAGAAAAGAGATGGTCCCAAGATAGTCGGATTATAAACCATATAGTCCTTTAAAGATCAATTTCAACAATGTGGTAAGCAGTTGGCAATGAGCACAGTCTTTTCCTGATCCCCAATAGCAGCCAATATCTTGCATCAACAACAACTGCAAGACCTTTTTTGAGGATAACTGCCACAGTAATCATGTTACAAGTAATCCAAGTGGGAATAACTCTTGCCAAAACAGACTGCACCAGTTATAATTATGCAGAGGTGCTGCTCACCACAGATGCTACCTACAAATTGATTAACAGCTGTGGATCAAGAAGCATTACCGTACCACAGAGCTGCTCCTTCAGAGACTACACAACCCATTCAAGGCAGACTGAGCTTCAGACTGCAGCTCCTTATTCACCTACAGTGCCCTTTGCCTTGCCAGCATTGAATTTTTCTTTTGTTTCCCTTGCTTTGCTCTAAAAATAAATTAGGCAAAGGAAGAAATATCTCTCTGACTAATTTATGTGGCAAGAGTAGAAGTGAAAGTCAGAATATAAGAACTTGGGAAAAACAGCACATACTCTGATGGGAAGATTTCTATGTACTTAATCAACTACTTGAGAAAGCTCTCTTTTGGTTTTACTTTCAGAAATGTATATCCTTTTTATTCATATGCACAATAGGCAGCAATGCATGCTTTCCTTTTTCACAAAAAGAGGCACCTTATCTGGCTGAAAAGTACAGACAATATCCCAGTAACAGGTGATGTGATAGATGCACAAGTAGTCCTCAACCGGCAACCACAATTGAGCCCAAAATCTATGTTGTTAAGTGATAAATTTGTTAACTGAGTTTTGCCCCATTTTATGACTTTTCCCTCCACATTTGTTAATGTGTATCACTGCAGTTAGTAAATTAATAAAATGGTTGTTAAGAGAATGTGGTTTCTCCATTGACTTTGCTTGTAATAGGGTGCAAAAGGGGATCACATGGACTCCAGGATTCTGCAACCGTCATAAATCTGAGTTAGTTAAGCATCCGAATGTAAGTCACATGACCATAGCAATGCTGCAATGGACATAAATGTGAAAATAGTCACTTTTTTTCAGTGACATTGTAACTTTGAACAGTCACTAAATGAACTGTTGCAAGTCAAGAACCACCTTTTACAATCACAGAAGAGAAGACCAACATGCAACTATTTCCTTTCAAAATGATAATTAAGGGAAGAAAAAAAGACTTTCTTCCTTACTTCTCAGTTATGAAGCAGATATACCCTGAAACATGATTCCTAACTCTTAGGTAATAGTTAGCATTTCTATAACAGCAATTGTTAGGATATGTTGGATATCTATGTCTGTCAGGAAGCCAAAGAAGATTGCAATCTGGTTTTTGAAGAAAATTATTGCCATACATCTTGTCCTGTTCAACATCATATGAATTCACAGTACCAGGGAAGCTGCAGAAATAAACACTGTGCTGCATCAGCAAGACAAATGGTTGAAGAAGAAACACAATTTTGTCCTATATTGCATATATTTGCTATAACTCTTAGATTTCCATATCCAGGCAGATTAAAAACTCATAACAATGTATTTATTCCAGAATTAAATCTGCTCTCATTTGTTGTAACAGGATTAAAAAAAAGTCCATATAAAGGTAGTCTTCGACTTACAACCACAATTGAGCCTGGAATTTCTGTTGTTAAATAAGACATTTGTTAAATGAATGTTGCCCCATTTTGCCGCCTTTCTTGCCATCATTGTTAAATGAATCACTGCACGTGTTAAATTAGTGACACAGTTCTTAAATGAATCTGGTTTTGATTCTGCTTGTTAGAAGGTCGCAAAAGGGAATCACTTGAAACTCAAACACAGCAACTGTCATAAATATGAGTCAATTGCCAAGCATCTGAATTTTGACTATGGGGAAGCTGCAATGGTCGTAAGTATGGGAAACGGTCATAAGTCACTTTTTCCAGTGCCATTGTGACTTTGAACAGTCATTAAACGAACTGTTTGTAAGTCTGTATTTTATGAGAAGCTGTGAATGTTATTAGCTAATGCTTTACATAGAAACAAAGCAAGTGTCCCATTGCCTTGTTTCTTAAATGGATAGTGCAATTTTGTGATCAGGCTCGATATCATCAGTGGAAAGAAAAGCAAAACAAACAAACAAAAAAACCCCATAGACTATGTAAACTGTGGGACCTCAATATTTTCTAACCACTTGAGGGACTGTTGAAATTAATGGGAAGGAGAATTCTTAACAGATGGAGGGCCAGTGTTATATACAATAATACAGTGTTTATACTGTTATTAAACTGTATATTCAACAGCAAACAGATTTGGAAACTGGCTGCTAGTTCTAGGTTGCAAAAACATGCAGAAATATCCTTTCAAAGAGGATATAGATAATGGTTCAACCCTTCCTGTGGTCAGGTTTTTTATCACTTTAAATCAAGCCATGAGCATCCTCTCACATCTAGACATAAAAGATGCACAAAGACTTTTATCAAGTGAATCAGTTTTCTTCCTTTGAATGATAAGCTTTTTGGCTTATTTTGTATTTGCCTGAATTCAAAATGGTTGTTTTTGGGGTTCCCAAGGAAATGAGAGTTATACTGTACAATAAGCTCAGGTTTCCAGAGACTCAAAATGGTTCACAAGCCTGATTAAGTGCAGTTGAAATAAAATGGCAGTGCAGTCCATGATGATTTGTTAATCAGTTTAGCCACATAACCCAATCAGTGGAAGAACATGTATAAAATAAGATTTCTAATCTGAAACATCATTAAAAACAATGACTAGTCATGACAGCATAAAATGAAAGATACAGATGTGTCATCCATTATGAATGACTTGTATGGAGTTTATATGCAACATATTGGCATCATTTATAATCTGATGATTTTAACTAAAGAACAAAAATATGTGATGCAGTGGAGCTTGAAATCTGAGGAACTAAATACAGGATCTGAGATTAGGGAGTGGCTCAAAATGCAATGCAGAAGTCCATCTTAAAGCAGGGGAAATTCACTGTAACATTATTGCTTAAATAAACACGTGGAAAAAAACTCTGTACTTGTATAAAATCCAAATGTGAATCTATTGAGTTATATATCATACTAAGGAATAACAGTACTAGGACTGCAATCTTAAATGTTCTTCACAAAAAAAGCCCAAATTTTAAGCATTGAAAAAGAAAACATTTTTTCAAAATCTGTTCCAAAAGAAATCTAGGAAAAGTCGCTTCACCTTCACAGTGGCGTGAACACTCTCATAGTTTGCATAGCCCAAAGACCACATAGGCAATGAAGGAAGACCTTAACCCCTAGTGGACAGCATCAGATGCAGTGTGAAAAAAACAAAAACCAAACCACATGGTTCAGATCCCAAATGATGAAGTTATCTGGGATTTTTAAAAAAAGTTCCCTATGAGAAGGAAACTACTTCCATGTGGACACCTCTGCTTCCTTGAATGTTGCAGGAGTGTTTAGAGCTCATTTCTGCATGCTGCTTGTTTATATAACTCAATATTGTACCTGACTTTTACTCAGCCAAATGGTGTTGTTTAGTTTGAGGTCCTTGATGATCATAGAATTGTGGAACTCAAAAAGAGACCTAAGACTTTTTAAGGTTGTGGTCAACCCCAAGGGTTTGAACCCCTTTCTTCCCCCCCCCAAAAAAAAACCCTAAGCTTGAGAGACTGACTTTCAATTTTACAGCTAATTATTTGATCAGACTGAGACAACAATTGCTGCTGTTGCTACAATTACCAAGAGAACCTGTGGTATAAAAACAAATAAAGGCACCTACCATTTATGAAAACTTCCATGTCCACAAGAGCCAAGCCAAACACCAAGAGTTCTAGCCACAAAAACATGATTATATCCAGTGGTTATGTGTATCCTTACAAAACAGCATGTGGATGTCTGTCTCTGGAAAGTAAAATAAAGGTTATTGTTCTCTATGAAAGTCATGCAAAGTCCCCAGCATCAAATGTAGAACAGGCTGCATACATACATTGAAACACGTCCTTATAATTCAAGAAGTAGCTTCCTCTGTCAAGCAAAATTTTAACTACTGGCAGTCACACTCTACAGTAAAGTGATGTCAGTTCTGCTCACTTCTCTAAAACCACTTTTTCTTCTTTCTTCAGTTTCCAGGAAGTAACAAAGAGAGTTTTTTTCCCCCTAAAGTTATTGCAGTGCTGTGCTGATATCCTACTTAAGAAGCAATTGCTTCTGTAGAAGTGAATGTTGAAAGAATTTTAAATACTCTTGCCTTTGATCAAAGAAAAAATAAACCCTGATATTAAAAAAGAGAATAAGGCAAACTTTTCTATGATATAATATAGTGACAAGTTTAAAATCAAGTCTACACTAAATTATATACTTCTTCTTTAAAGTACTTACTGGTAAAGTAAATGAAATAACTGTGCTGCAACTCTCATTCATGATCAAGGAAGATTCATGATCTAGCTACGGTTTTGGACATTATACAACAACATAAAAATAAATTAACCTGAGTACTAATTTAAGAATCACTCATCTAAATTAGATGTATGCAACTTTTTTTTCAGATCGAGATCCATTTTGGGCCTTCAAGAAGTAGTAGTGGAAGGTCTGCCTTCCAAAGATGAATGAGGTTGGGGGGAAATCAAACTAAATTTAAATATAATTATATTCATGTTAGTGTGCATCTAATGTCTCTTTTCTTTTATAGTCCAGTAACAACTTTTAGAGGGGATCTATGAAGAGTGTGCATTTCTTTTACTGGTTGATCTGAGTGCTGTGCAACACCAATTCATGGAAGGTCCATCAACTGACCCTATTTCCTCTGCTTTCCTTACTGGCAATCATTTACACACAAATAATATATGTCACTATAGGGACAAGTGGGAATATGTGACTTTTCTCCAATCTTCTCTCCCGTATCAATTACTCAGTGAGTAATCCTATGCTAAAGCAGTTTTCAAAGCAGTAGAACTACTGAAGTAGAGACATTTTCTATCAGATTGACAGCCATACAAATTTGATTAGTAAAATACAAATAAACCCTGATGGAACTGTCCTTTGATTTTATTGGTTTATTTATTAAATTGATATGCCACCCATCTCACTCTGAAAAAGAACTTTGGACAGCCTAAAATTAAAATATATATTAAAAAGCATTAAATACAAAAACAAGAAGCAAAAATGGTAAGATGGTACAGTGGAAGCATCTTTTCAGTGAATTCACCTGCCACCTTCAACAATCCAACCTAAGTGGTAGCACCAGGTTTTAACATCTACCTGGAAAGCCAAAAAGTGGGGCAGACTTCACCTCGGCCTGTTCAAGGTGATAGCTGCAATAATTTTCACAAAGTTTACAAGAGGGTTGATTTGGGAATAGGCTGGCATAATATTTATGTGCATGATGGCCTGTATATCATCAGCATATGTGCTGAAAGAGAGAAAAGAATAGATGATCTTCCTGATGCTATCAGACATGGCATCCAAATTCTTGGGAGACAATATTGAGTCCCCCACTTACTTATTGAAGATAATCACTAGGCATTTTCATTGTTCCAGGTGTTAGCTTCTGATGCTACATTGAAAAAAAAAATGGAAAAAATGGAAAAGAAATGAAGCAAGAAGATATTGAAAAGTTGAATAATAAAAATCTCCCAATGACTCCTTTGACTGATTAATATGTACTTCAAACCATTTCTAAAGGGGATATAAAATTGTTTCATAAGGCTCTCTATATGGGAAAAAATACATTGTGTATTTTTACTATTACATAGTAAAAGTTACATACTAACTTCCATTGCAAGAGCCCATATACACAATCTGTTTTCTTTCAAATCTTGACAATATGGTATGTGTGTTGACATATCTCAAATGCCTGAGCATCAACCAGTTATGGAAAGAAGTAATGAGCTTTCAGGACAACAAACTTTCCATTTTTGAGGAAGAACCAATTGTTCTGATTTTAGTAAAAGCTAACCTCCCTGCTATTAGTCACATCATGGAAGAGTTGAAACCACGTTCAATTATGATATAATTGAATATGTTGTTTAATATATCAAAAAAGACATGTAGTAGCAGCTGTTCATATGATTCACAAGTATAGGTAGAATTCTGAAAATACAAAGACAGATATGTGTTTGCCAAATGATCATTTAAGGGAACCTGTTATGCTTTGTGCTATTTATAACAGACCAAGTATTTAGCAATTATATTAGCTCTCCCATCTCCATCTTCATTCTGCAGATCTTGTCACCTACTATATAGCTATCTGCTGCTTAGCTTCAAAGAGCCCATTGGCAATTCCATCAAACAGATGTGCATAATTGGTCTGATGTCAGTAATAGGAGTGATTTTTTTTGTCTTGTCGTTGAGTCTTGGGGTCCATGCCATGGCATCTTAAGCAATTTAGCATCCATCAAATTAGATATGTGTTCTTTCTACTTTCTCTGAAAGAGAAATAAAATGGCTCTTCTGGATCTTGTCAGCTCTAGGTACATGCCTTCAAGGATTCTTCTTAAAAGAAGTTTTTGGCCTGAAATTTCATGAAACAAACATTTCCAATACCTCTGCTTGTCTAGGTCTACCAAATGTGGGCTGTAGAAATCCAGATGATCAAACAAAGAGATACTGAAACTTTTAACTCTTTCCTCTCTTCTTTCATCCAGATGTTGGTAGCTCTGATATGATAATCTTAATCTCATCCATTTTTCCAACCAGAAAAAGTATGAGTTGTGTGAAACTGGCTCGATTAGGAGTCAAGAAAAAGATGTTTAATGAGAAGGGAACTCAGAGAGAAATAAAGAGGAAAAAGATGGGTCAAAAAACAAGTTCACCAGCAGCCATGACATGACACGTTGCATATACCTCAACCAGCAGGTATATGCAACATGTCATGGCTGTTGGTACCCTTTGCCTCTTTTTCAACAACTTTCCACAAATTCTTGGTTTTTTTTCTTTTAACTGACTTCTAGTCATCAGACATTGTTTAAAGGAAGAATGTGAAGAATTGAATATCATTATTGTCATTTTTTTATACGTAAGATCTTTGTCTAATAGACCAGCTGCACTTTTATTCAATTTCTCTTTGAAGTTCATCTAGAAGGAAAATTACAATATTGATACAGGTAGATCAGTGTATCTGTGTCTGTATACAGCATATGAATTATGTGTTTGTGGGGCAGGGGACGGTATGTGAATAGTACATTCAGCTGAAGAAAGAATGATTATTTGGAAAAGCAAAAATATTGAAGATACCAGGTTCATGCAGTCCTTGCTGTCAATTACTTACATTTTTCTCAGTAGTTGTTAAAGTAACTTATAATACAATGGGATGCATTTAAAATTTGTGCATAATATCCCTAATGATGCCTTCCCTGTGAAGTTTTATAGGGCTTTGGTTAAAAACAACAAAGAGCAATACAGTGATTTTTTAAAAGGAAACAAAAATTTCTGTTGTGAAATTTTGGGGGAATGAAGAGCTCAGGATTTACATTAGTTAAAGTTATCTTTCAGAAATAGCCAAGAACATAACTGAGGGGAAAAAATTGAAAGAAGTAAGGGAGAAAGAAAAGATTCAAGTAAGTTGATAATGTTAATAGGAAATCTGAAAGTAGGATTGATTTGAGATTTAATTATACTTTGTACAGACTCAATAAAATACAATTGTATTATTTATATCCAAGTTTTTCTCTAGGAGCCTGATATGATACACATCCCATAGACTTTCCCCAAAACAGTCCAACCTGCATTATACTCTCATAATTGATTGAATGCTTCTCAAATGCTAACATTCTTTTTTGGCTAAGCAAACAAGTTTCCTGTTCTTCTTTCATACATCTTCCTGCTCCTGATGTATGTATCTGTGGGTGTATACATACATACCTGCGCATGCATATGTGGGTGCTGACTTATTTTCACTGGGTGATCAAAGAGGTGAGAATCATGCCATCTGGTAAAAACAAGGGCACTTGTTACACTTAACATATTAGAACTATCTTGTACTTCCCTGGAATTGAACCATCTGTTAGAGGCATGTTTAAATAATCCTTCATATTTGGTTAGACATTACGCTGGATGCAGGACAACAATTATTTGCAAAAATAAATGCTGTACCTGGTCATAGTAAGATCTTTTTAAAAGAGTCTTGAGGAGAGTGTTTGGGAATAAAAAATGAAAATTACTTACAAGAGTTTAATAATAACATAAATTAAACTAGCCTTTTTTGAACTGGAGTTATATAGTACGCCTTAAGAAGATAGCTCTGTTAATCTTTTCCACCATTGAAAATTATTTGCTTCAAAATGCTTATGAAATAAAAAATGTGAATTCATATTTATGAAATTAGTTTATGTGAAACCTAAATATTGTAATAATTAGAAATGATTTTTGACTAAAAACAGTAACTTAAAAAAAATGAATAATTGATTCTGAAACCTAATCAATGAATAAATCTAAAAGAATTAGAGAGCTGTGATCAGATTTGACCATTTAAAATTGTATTTAAGATTTGAGGCTGAATTTAGCTAAAACTGTCTGAGAGATATAAATCTCCTAGAAGAGGAAAAGTTTTAGAATATAGGTGGGAAGAACTATTGTAGGAAGTGAATGAAATATATTTGATGTTTTCTAAGTGTGTATGTTGTTAAATTGTTTATGGATATGAACGTGAAAAGGAAACCAGAAGTGATACAAAGGGGAAACGGTGAATACTGAGATGGAATGGAGAATATATCAGACAAGCTTTGTGGAAGTAGCCAACTGCATACTAGTTAGTTTCAAACTAAATTAAATCTGTTTTATTTCAATGTGCTTTCTTTTTCTTTTGTAGTTAGGTTTTGTTTTAGTTACTGATTTCAACTTAGTTATTTATTAAATATTTCTTTGATGTTTCACAGTCTTCAGGGTCCTTTGGGATGGTCAAGTTTATAAGTATTTTAAAACAAACAAACAATAAGACTCTGCCATCCAATATCGGTAACTAAAGAAAATCTGCTAAGGAGTTTCCCATATCATAGTGTATGGGGGTCTGGAGCAGATAATGGGCCTTTTTGAGTGGGTTCTTCATTCTATGGAACACCTATCTCCTGGAAGTCTGATGGCCCCAATCCTCTTTGCTTTCTAGAAGGAAATTAAATCTGTACCCATTCAATGAGATTTTTTGGTTGTTAGTGGTTTTGAGTGACTATTGTAGATAATTTACTATTACTACTATTATTATTGAAGTGATGTTTGCCACAGAGAATCTGTACAAATTGAACTGGATTGTAAATACTGATTGATAAAGAAATAAACAACTAAGTATTTAAATATAGATAAAATATTCAGGGGATCTTCTCATTAAATCGTGCATGCAGCACTTTTTATTTTTTTTGCGGTGATCTGAAATATGTGCAAGGATTACCTACACTATTGTATGAAAAATGGAACTCTGACAAGTAGTCAAGACAGTATTTGCCTTGAAGAAGTAGGTGGTTTTCAACAGAGCCATTTCATACTAGACTTTAGTTAGTATATCCTGTGCTTCACATATATTGTCCCAAATCATTTCTATTGTACCCAGCTTCTGTGCCACTATCTATAGCTTCATTTTCCACTGCATCTTTGCCCCATCTGTGCCACCAGACTATGGTTTTCCCTTGTCTTGTCATTCCTCCATTTCATTGATGCAACATCTTCCTTCCCTTCTCATCAAGGTCTCCACTTTTCTTTCCCACCCCATTTCTTTCTTTAATGTTTCATTCATCTTATTATTCCATTATTTTCCCTCCGTATCACTTCTGATTCCCATTCTATTCTCCTATTTTCCCTCACTCTTCTGTCAGCTTCTAAAGCTGCTTTCTTCTCAGAATCTCCTCCCATATTTTAAACAAGTGCCTTTGAATCTACATGTCTCTGTGTGGGTGTAGGTGTTTTACTCTATATTTATTAATTTATGATTTGTGTTTTTGTGAATGTATGTATCTACATTTCCTTCTCAGTTACTATGATTTTTTTACTCCTAACATACATGGATGTTAGTTATTTTTCTATGTGCATATGTGTGTTTCAGGATTTGTATGCATCTATTTTTGTGTGTGTGTTGCTTTGTATTTCATTATTTTGATGTATCTGTACAAATGTGTGTATGTGTCTTTGTATGAGGAGGTTGTTTCTTTGTTGGTTTAAGTGGAACTTTGTATTTCTATCACTTTCATTTATATTTATATTTCATTTATATTTTCTCCTTCCTCCAAAGCACATTATTTCTCTACTATCTTCTCCCCCCCCCCCCCCCCCCCCNCCCCCCCCCCCCCCCCCCACAATATTCTTGAAAAACAGAGTGTGTTGGTGGTGGTTAACAACTTCTAAATTGCATTTTGCATGTTTAATTCTCACATGAAGCAGGCAACTGGACAGCAGAGATGATCCAGTGGAACGAAGTACCTGCATTAACATTTCTTTACAATTCTCGCTACATCAATTCCCTCAACTGATGGGATTAGTATGTTCAGACTGTGTGTATATGTGAATGTATGGGCCTGGATTCTGTTATTGCAGTTACATAAGAAACTAAGTTTGGTTAATTTTAGTCTTGGTTATTGAATTAAAACCAGTTGTCATATTTTGCACATAGAACAGAATGAAAAAGCTTATTTTTTCTACTATTACTATTAATCTTCTCATCACTCCTTATCACCCATCCCCTCCCACTTGTGACTGTATGACTGTAACTTTGTCGTTTGTATCCTTATGATTTATATTGACTGTTTCCTAGTATGATTTGATTGCTTATTGTAGCCGATGACTATTATTAAGTGTTGTAGCTTATGATTCTTGACTCTTGATGAATGTATCTTTTCTTTTATGTACACTGAGAGCATTTACACCAAGACAAATTCCTTGTGTGTCCAACCACACTTGGCCAATAAAGAATTCTATTCTATTCTATTCTTACCAGAAAAGATAAAAGCTCAGTTTATCTAGAAGTAAAAAAAATCTTCTTGTCCTATGTTTATGTCACTAAAAATTGTCACTAAAATTTTTATTTACTATTTAATAATCTGAAACGCTTTGATTTTTATGGAGCACAGGAACATTACAAATTCCCGGCCTGTTTCAGAACATTAGGAAATGTCGCAAAAACTGTGAAGACATTGTTCAGCTGAACTTGCTATAATTGAGTTTAAGAAGTCACTCTGCTTTTCAAGTCAAACTTAGACTCAAGTATTAATGAAGAAGAATACCTTTGATAAAAAAGCCCCTGACGACATCATGTCATATATACATTATGCTTCTCTAAAATTACACTTCCCATAATAATTACGAGAACAAAAATTCACTATTCAATCTTAAAATGCCCTTAGTGCATTTTAATCATTTAATTATATTTCATATTTCTTAACTGCCCATCTTCCTCAAAGAAGGTCTCTTTCTAGATGTTTCATTGTGTTCTACCAAGGCTTCTTGTAGACTATAAGATTACTTTTGATTTTACTCATCAAACTATATTAAAAAGTTGCAAAGGGAAGCAAAGAATGGAACATGCTTGCTTAGCAATCAAGTTTCAAAATGCCTAAAATACATTGAACATCTGCTGAGATAGACAACTTAAGTAACATGTAGAATAAAGTTCAAGGTGAACTAATCAAGTTCAGAATAAATGCCAGGTCTATATTTTACAGGGAGTTAAATCATAATAGGAGCTTGATAATCCTTAAAGCAAACTTCTCAGCTCTACCATTCTGGCAAGTAAGAAATAGCAGAACAAACAAAGAAGGTCCTTTGAAGGTCAAAATGTAGTTGACCAAAAGATAAATAAGTTAACTTTGCTGCCATCTAGAAGTAGTTCACATTTTTGGAGCCAAGATATAGCAGTTGTGTAATAGCAGGAACTACAGGTGGTTCTTTGCCCATTCACTCCCTCTTTTATCCTGCATTGCTCTTCCAGTATGTATTTTATTGGGCTTTGTTTTTGTTAATTGAAGGCACAAAGAATAAGGCAAGGGGAAGACCAACATAGTAATAGCACTTAGACTTATATACCACTTTATAATGATTTACAGTCATCTCTAAGCAGTTTAAAGAATCAGCACATTGCCCCCACAATTTGGATCCTCCTTTTATCCACCTCAGAAGGATGGAAGGTGTTATGGTTAGCCAGCAGCAGGTGCAGATGGCTGAGGAGAGTGAGGACTCTGATGAGGGGCCAGGACCATCAGGGATTGGACTGCTGCCTTCAGAGATTGTGGAGGCTGGCAGCAGTGATGAGGAGGTTCCCGAGGAGCCTGTGCCAAGTGCACGTGCATGAAGATTGCTCGGAGGAAAGAACAATTACAGCAGCACAGGCAACTCGGGAGGAAGGCAAACTTAATGGCTCCTCCCTCAAGAGGATAAAAGCCAGGTTTGGAAAAGTGTTCTTTGCAGAAAGCAAAGAAGCTCTTAAGCTCAACTGGTGGACATCTTAGTTCGTGTTTGGAGAATCTTGTAAATTAGTTCTTATCTCTGGGTTTTTGGCAGCCTGACAAACAACTTGGCAAGGCTTTCTTGCCAGAGCTAATTAGTGGAAAGCAACCTTCAGAACAGAATTCATCATTTAACCTTAAAAGGTGGGGGCTGCTGCCTTTGTCTGTGTTTGTTCTTTGGGAACCCAGTTGGGTCAGAACAGAAAGCTGAGTCAATCTTGAGCCTGGTGAGATTTGATCTGCCAAATTGCAGGCAGCTGGCTGTAAGCAGAAGTAGCCTGCAATTACTGCACTCTAACCACTGCACCACCAAGGCTCTTTTATCATGTTTTCATATTTGCAGCAGAGGTGGCATTCAGCAGGTTCTGACAAGTTCTGGAGAACCGGTTGCAGAAATTTTAAATAGTTCGGAGAACTAGCAAATCTCACCTCTGAGTGGAGATTTTACAGTATCCTTCCTTGCCACACCCACCAAGCCATGCCCACAGAAACAGTAGTAAAAAAAATTGAATCCCACCACTGATCTGCAGGCTTTCTTTATTATAAGAATGCTACTGAACATTGACGTCATGATGATGTTGATCATGATGATGACAATGATGATGATAATGATAATGGTGATGATGATTATTAATTGAATATAAATAGTTATAGAAGAAAGGGTCAAAGTCCATGGTTCTAATAACAACCATATAATGTAACACTGAGAGACAGTTTGGTGTAGTATTAAGGCACCAGGCTAGAAACCAGACAACCATGAGTTTTTGTCCCATTTTACACCCAAGGCCAGCTGGCTGACTGTCAGCCAGTCACTCCCTCTCAGTCCTTGCAAGAAGTCAGTGGCAAACCATTGCTGGAATCTTTCCAAAAAGACCTGCAGGGACTTGTCCAGGTTTCATTAGAATTCAATATTGACTTGAAAGGGGATTTTTAAAAATGAGGTGTAGTGTTGGAGAAAGGTCACTTTATGACCTCTTCTTTTCAGATACTTTGTTGGCATGTAGGCTAAAAATAACAAGAGAAATTCCATCCACAGCTTTATATTTGTTTTCTCTTTCACCAAACCTAGTCTTTATTTCACATAAAAAAAAGCTTTTATAATAAGTTTATACATAAGTTTTAATTTTACTTACTAAACAAATCTTTTAATTGTAGTTTTGGCTTTTGCCAATTTTTGCAGAACCTAGATGGGTCATGTGGATTTGAGTTTAACACACTGTTATCTGCAGATTAATACGATAGGAAGCTGTCATCAACAGGTGAAATTAGGCTTTTTAAAATACTTAGTTGAATTGAAACTACTGTATATAGCTAAGCCAAAACTGAAAGAGCTGAAGCTGATTCTCTCTGGCAAAGTAGAACAGGAAGCTCAGAGTGTAATGTTATTTGTTTTTTCATTTCATCTATAAACTCCCTTTTAATGACCCTATACTCCCTTAATTTAGAGTAGAATTAGGGCAACTGGATGGAGCTGAGTATTTACTGGCCGGATGCCCTTCCTGACACCATGTGGAGTTTGCAGCAGACATTTTATTTTTGCTCCCTGAGAGAGAAACAACTGCTGCTACCTAGGATTGAACTCAACTTTCCGAGTGGGAGGAGAACCACTAGGCCACCACAGTAGTTATTTTTCAATTCATCTATGAATATAATTAATTAGCTTTTTTTCCCCTTATGTTTGCTGGGGAGTTTTCAACCTTCAGCAAAGCTAGCAAAGAATTTTTCTAGTGACATTTCCTCTATGGGCAATGTTATTCCCAGTTTCCTAGTAAATTCCACTCAGTGATAGATCACAATGGGAGAATGCTGGACCTGTGTAAAGAAATGTAACAACAAATCCTTTAACCCAAATAAATGCCAACCCCTTACCTTCATTGTAGTGATCCAGACAATTTCTTAAGATAAGAAAAACCCTTAGAATTGAGTCACCTAGGCCGTCATTAGGTATCACTTAGTAGCTACTGGGTTCAAACAGAAACATGGTCATGATATTATTTACAATTAGATCTGTCACAAAGAAACCCTAGAGTTCTCCTAATGGATCCAATTTGAGACCACTGTCCTTGTTGTTAGCTTCATCCAATTTCACCTTGCTCTGGGTGAAATTCAAGTCTCAGGTAAGTCCAGTTAAAGGAAAGAGTTTTGATCAAGTTTTCATACAGAACACAGAACATTAACTGGCCCATCCTGGGCAATATTATAAAAAATGAAACTAAGGCAACAAAATGAATTTGCACCTCAATTAGGACAAGAAAAGAGGAACACCACAGCTGTACAACTTGACTGTAATGAAATATAAAGCTGATGATTTTATTACATATACCCAATAGGAAAGAATATGCTAAATGTCAACATTTTTTATGCTTTTCTAATCGGAAGTTGGAGTAGAAGCTATGAGTAGATACAGTAGTACCAAGATGATGATTCAATAACTTTGTGAAATAATTCCAAGTAATGAAATAAAGGTATACTTGCCTGATTTTCTAGGGCGAAAAACTTTAGAGTCAAATGGACCAGAAGTTTGGAAATGAAACAATTGGAGGGAAAATTCAGCATATTCTTCTTAAAATTTATAGATTTGGTGTTTGTGTTTATTTGTTGCTGGGGCACAAAATGTGTCTGCTTTGTTGTAATTGAGAGATCTTTCAAAAGCCTGGGAGAGAGAAGGAATTTTGGAAAGAACTACATAAAACAAGAGAAAAGGGGGACTAAGGAGGCTAAGCATTCATTTTGCACCAAGATCAAGGAGACTTCACTTCCTGAAGTGCTGGACTCTCACAGTTCCTAGATAGTAAGGCTGTGCGGTACAGTAGGCAATGCTGAACTGAAGAATAGATGGCTAGAGGAACTATCAAGAGAAGAATATCCTGTGATGCAAAGCACCAGTGGTGAAAGAATTAGTTCAGGTTTCTCTTTGTTCTTGCACTCCTTGTACTGTTTAAATCAGGTGTCCAACCTTTGGCTTGTGGGCCACATGCAGTGCTGGACAGCTGGTCATGCAGCCCCACAATTAAAGGAAGTTTATTATTTATATCCGTTAACTATGTCATACATTTTATATGGGGCCAAAGTCAATTCTTCTTTACACAATTCAGCCCAGGCAAGCCAAAAGTTGGTTAGGCCAGGTCTAAATCCATCTTGCAAATTTGTTGGGATGTGATACAACATTGGTTTCCATGAAGTACATCAATGGAAACCTATACAGAACAGGCTATGGAAGAATTGTGTGTATATTTTTTGTTGGCTTTTGAAAGCTGATAGTTATCAAAATCTCTCAAAAACCACAGTAGAATAGATTTCTTTCATACAAAATTTTACCGTAAAGTCTATTTTCCCCCTTATACATAGTAAAGTTTTCCCCAATTTTCTAAAAATAAACTGCTTATATACATGATTCCAAACCATGGAAAAATTTGGTCCCCTTTTCAGTTTTTTTCTTTTACCTTTTTAGTGTAGAATAAGACAAGGCAGATTCAATTCTTAACACAGTCTGCAAAGCTGTATGAAGGCTGATTTTTTTCTCTCTCCCAGCCGAGTTTAAAAACCAGACCATTCTGGCAAAAGATATAATGGTAAATTAAAAATGAGGCTTCTCTCTCTCTCTCTCTCTTACTCTTTTATTTGTCAATAAAGTAAACAAAGATCAAATAGAACTAAAAATAAGGTGAAAACAAAAATGTGTGTGCAGATATGTGCACATACCTGTCTATAAATACATGTGCATACCAGTGGTGGGATTCAATTTTTTTTACTACCGGTTCTGTGGGCATGGCTTGGTGGGCATGGAGTGGCTTGGTGGGTATGTCAGGGGAAGGGTACTGCAAAATCTCCAGTCCCACTCCACTCCCTGGGAAGGATACTGTAAAATATTCATTCCTTTCCCATTCCTGGGAGAAGGTTACTGCAAAATTCCGATTTGCTCCCCACCCCACTCACCTGCTTTCCATCTCCATTCTCCTGTGCAGGGCAGCAAAAGAAGACCCAGCCAATCAGCTGGGACTCAGGAGGCAGAGAATAGGTAGGGGCAGGGCCAGTCAAAGGTGGTATTTGCCAGTACTCCAAACTATCAAAATTTCCGCTACTGGTTCTCCAGAACTGGTCAGAACCTGCTGAATATCACCTCTGGTGCAAACCTTCTAGTAACAATTCCACCCGATACCCGAAGCCCCAAGTTTGAACACAGATTTGCACCATCAAGACTCCACAGAAGGCCACTAAGATTGGAGCCAACTTATTATCTTATGGAATGACGTTCCAGAGAACTGTCACCATAGCAGAAAAGCTTCTCCTATGGGACTTTGTCAGCCACCGCTCCTTGAACCAACTCCTCCTGTTGGATAGAATAGTACAGATAGCTACAACCAGGAAGAAGTGGTTCTGTAAATAACCCAATGACTTGAATAAATTATAAATAAAATTAATAAAGCATGAAAACTGTCTTGAAAAGATATACACCAATTCTGATCTGAAATATTTATAGAGTTATATTCTGAACAATCAAAGAGTAAGGGGAAGATTTGCAAGTACATTCAAATAAATAGCAAAGGCTTTTTCCTGTTCAGCATCACCAAACTGTATCCTATGTCATGCTTTTAGAATTCTAACTTTTTAGGATATCCAGCTAGTGCATGTTTTGTTATCCATTTTTAAAAATGCATTTAAAAAAGAATATGGGAGGAACAAATGAAAGAGAGAGAGAGAGAGTGAAGGAAAGAAAGGGAAACAGAGAACAGTTAGCTCCATTCAGGCAATTCACAAAGATCACCATATGGATGAAATACTGCTCTTGTTGCAATCAATGGATGTTTGACTCCTACTTTCAATAGATCCAAAAGTTTGTCTAAATTCTTTATGTTTGTTGCCTTCCTTTTTTCTGATCGTTTGTTTTAAAAGTGACTCATTTTTTTTTTGTACTATGATACATGTAGACTATGGTGTTTATTATTTCATCTCTCCCATTTTATGCAGGAATAGCCCAGGACCGTTTTCAAACAGAAGAGGAGAGATAAGCAAAAGGCTTTGAAATCATTGTTGTAGCATTCAGTAACCCCAACTGTCAGCAACCCGCATTCACAGGCAGTATAAGAGACAAATGTGCTTTCTGCTGAGGTCTCTTCCCTGATGTGAAACTGCCACTGAGGATTGAATACAGAACATTTCACCAGGGGGAAAAAAAGTCAGAACAAATGCTTCCAAGTTTTATATTAAAGGCAAGGTTTCTGAAATTGTCCTCCAGTGAACAGCTTTCAAAAGCTGGAAAATGAAACCACAGCAGTTACTGGAGAACCAGCATCCAGAAAATTGATTACTTAGTATGTATGCATGGGCTTTTATCGCTAAACTATAAACCTAAAAGGATATAGAACAAGATTTTTAAAAATATACAAAATTGCCATTTAAAATCATTAAAAACAAAACAATACCAAGCATATATGATAACAGGAAACACAGAAGCAACAAACGCAGTAATGTGGTAAAAAAGATTTGGCAACAGATGAGTCTTCATTTGGTGCTGGAAAGCCCCAACAATTGGCATTATCCACAAACACAATGACATCCACAAACACAACACTTATGAACACACAACAGTTCATGAGAAGAGAACGGCCACCTATGTTTCCATGTTTTCTGACTGGTTGGTATGAATCAACAGATTGGGCAGGGTCCATGTCACTTCAATTAAACAGTGCCATCTATCAGGACCTAGGAAACATGCGTCCTCTGTCATAGCAACTTCTAGAGATCCATGTGTTTCCCATCCTAAAATGTTTTGGAGAACCTCAAAGATGTGGCTTTTCTCCCATGCTTTGGTTAGAGTGGATGGAGACCCTTGTTGGACATGTTTCTGTTAATTTTTCTACTGAGTGCCCAGACCCTATCTTGTGTTTATCTGTTTGGGTTTTTTTTGTTTTTGTTTGCTGTGTCATGAGTTATCCAGAATTGGTTTGGAGTTGGGCAGCACCAAAATAAATGCCCAAGAAGGAACTTTCTCAGGCTGTTGCATCAGTAAACATCCTTACAGCTATCCAGAATCATTTGGTCAGAACTCATAGATACACTTGCTCAGAATTAGGTGCTCCTTTAAGTATTGAGGACATGGTGGTTCAGTAACTAAAGACGTTGAGCTTGTCGATCAGCAATGTTGGCAGTTCGGCAGTTCAAATCCCTAGCACTGCATAACAGAGTGAGCTCCCATTACTTGTCCCAGCTTCTGCCAACCTAGCAGTTTGAAAGCATGTAAAAATGCAAGAAGAAAAATAGGGACCACTTTAATGGAAAGGTAACAGTGTACCGTGCACCTTTGGCATTTAATCATGCCGGCCACATGACCACGGCGATGTCTTCAGACACCACTGGCTCTTTGGCTTTTTAATAGAGATGAGCACCGCCCCCTCCCCCCAGCTAGAAATGACTAGCATGTATGTGTGAGGGGAACTTTTACCTTCACCTTAAGTATTGGAGTGTAGTTTTATTGGGTCGTCTCCTGTCCCACTTGAAGTTCTTGCTGGAAATAAAAGTATGGTTACAACTGATTTAAGAATATAAGAAAAAACATGACTTATTTGAATTGTAGAATTCTCTGGTTTTGGTTTTTCATTTGCAGTCATTTCCTTATTCAGCTAGATCAGATGCATTGGAGATGCTGTTGGGGGGAGGATAATGATATCTATGCAAATGAAAACAAAAACAAAATAACTCAGAAAAACTACCATAACCTGATACAGCTATTGTTAATTTGTTGTTTTGTTTTAATAATTCATCCTCCTGATTTTGTAACATAGAAATGTGTGACTAAGGGATTTCAGACCTTGAGGGTGAAGGTACGTTCTCTGAGTTTGTGGGTTGGTTTCTGAATATTTCATTACCAGGCTAGGTAACATCTTCAGCGGAGTTTCAAGGATGTCATCCCAAGAACTACTGACCACACGAAACAGAAGAACACTAACATTGACATCTCCTAAACTTCACTGAAGATGTTTTCTAGCCTGGTAACTAAATGTTTGGAAATCAACCCACAAGCTCGAATAACCCTCATCCTACACCTGATCTACCAATATTTGCCAGTATTTCAGACTGTCTTTGCCCTTTTTGTGATACACACAAATCTTACAAGATATCACCCAAAGCAAACTTTGTTAAAAAAAGAAGTGAGTGTACAAGAGGCATGAAACTTTATCTCCTTGAAATGATCTTAAGGGAGGAAAAAAATATGTAGTGTTCCAGGCAGACCACAAGATGGAGCTTGTTTGCTTCCATTGGTGAGCTTGGGCAAGGGACCTTATTTCTAGACTCAACTTATAGTCAGAGGCTTAGTAAAAAATAATATGCTGTACAGGTAGTCCTTGACTTACAACAGTTCATTCAGTGACTGTTCAAAATTACAACAGCACTGAAAAAAACTTATGACTGTTTTGCAAACTTACAACCTTTGTAGCCTCCTCATGAACATGTGACCAAAATCCAGATGCTTAGCAACTGGTTCATATTAACAACTGAGGCATTAGAGGTCGTAAAATAGGGCAAAACTCACTTAACAACTGTTTTACTCAACAAAAGAGATTTTGAGCTGAATTCTGATCGTAAATTGAGGACTATCTGCATTTCTTTCCTTTTCCCAGCCCCAGTACCCAGCACCTGCCATTGGTCACAAAGAATCAAAACTTTTCTTTCTCCAGCTGTGAGGGAAGAATTGCAGAAAATCCACCTCTCTACAGGATTTCAGAGCTTACTGTTTTTAGTCATTTTGAAAAAGTAGGCTCTACGTCTGAGAGGAGGAAGATGCATTCTATGCTGCTCAAAAAAATAAATGGAACACAAAAATAAGACATCCGAGATCTGAATTAATGAAATATTATTATTAAATACTTTGTTTATTACATAGTGGAATGTGCTGACAGCAAAATCACACAAAAATTATCAATGGAAATCAAATCTAGCAAACCATGGAGGTCTGGATTTGGAGTTACACTCAAAATTAAAGTGGAAAAAAACACTACAGGCTGATCCAACTGTTTGAGTGTAATGTCTCAAACAAGTAAAATGAGGCTCAGTAGTGGTGTGTGGCCTCACCATGCCATGTAATGGCTCCCCACAACACTCTGGGCATATTAGTGATGAGGTAAGCACGGATGCGGTCTCGTGGAGGGATCTCCGTCCCACACTGCGACTAAAGCATCCCCAACTCCTAGACAGCTGTGATGCAATGTGGCGTTGGTGAGATGCAGTGGAGACATGAATGTCTCGCCAGATGTGGCTCAATTGGATTCAGGTCTGGGTTGAAACGGGTGTGGCCAGTCTAGTAGTATCAATGCGTTCTTTCTTGCAGGAACTGCTGACCGACAACTCCAGCCACATGAAGTCTAGCAATTGTCCATGCATTAGAGAGGAATTCAGGGCCAACCGTACACCACATATGGTCTCAGCAAGGGTTTTGAGGATCTACATCTTGGTACCTCTAATGGCAGGTCTGGCTACCTCTGGCGAGCACCATGGAGGGCTAATGCGACCCCCTGAAAGAAACTGCCACCCCACACCATTATTGACACCAGCCAAAACTGTCATGCTGGAGAATGTTGCAGGCAGCAGGAATGTTCTCCATGGCGTATCCAGATCTGTTCACGTCGTCACATGTGCTTCATATGAAACCTGCTTTTCATCTGTGAAGAGCAATAGGGTGCCAGTGGCGAATTTGCCAAACTTAGTGTTCTCTTGGCAAATTGAATTGTCCTGCATGGTTGGCTGTATAGCACAACCCCACCTGTGGATGTCCAAGTCCTCATACCACCAGTCACTGGAGTCTGCTTTCTGACCATTTTGAGCAGCCACATGCACATTGTGGCCCGACTCGGAGGTCATTTTTGCAGTGGCTCTGGCAATGCTCCTGCTGTTCCCTCCTTGCACAAAGATGGAGGTAGGCGGTCCTGATGCTAGGTTGTTGCCTCACTAAGCCTACTCCATGTCTCCTGATGTATTGCGCTGTCTCCTGGTAGTACTTGCCATGCTCCTGATAATACTACGCTGACAGATACAGCAAACCTTCTTGCCACTAGCTTTCATTTTGATGTGCCATCCTGTGAGCCTGCACGACCTGAGCCACTTGTGTGGGTTGTAGACTCGTCTCATGCCTACCACAAGAGTGAAAGCACTCCAGCATTCAAAGTGACCAAGCCATCAGCCAGAAAGCATAGGAATGAGAAGTGGTCTGTGGTCACCACCTGCAAACCACCCCTTTATTCGGGGAGTCTTTGCCTAACTGCCTTCTGCTTTCAGCCTGTTGTCTATGTTTTCCACTTGCACAACAGGCATATGTTACATTGATTGTTGCTACCTAAGTGGACAGTTTGATTTCACAGAAGTGTGATTGATTTACATTGTGTTGTTTAAGTGTTCCCTTTATTTTTTTGAGCAGTGTATATTTAGCACAAGTGCCTGACAGTCTGGATTATTATGAAATATGAATGCAAGTTAACTTCACAATAGATTGTCTGAAATGTTTGCATTTCTCTATGTGTAAAAATGCTGTAAAAATTGGACACAAATGCATGTATTAATTCAGAAGATGTTAAATATTACAGTATAACTGAATCTGAACTTTTCATTTGGACTAATGGGTAGGCAACTCAGAAAAAAAATCCTGCAACTTTGTTTTCATGTACGACAACTGCTGCAAGATTACTGATATGCTGAAAAAAATGGAAAGGTTTGACGCTTCCCACAATGGAGGAATGGCTGATGCAGATGATGCAACTTGTGGAGATGGCTAAATTAACTTCTTTGATCAGAGAAAAATGAATATCTACACTTATAGCTAACTGGAAATCCCTTGTAGACTTTGCATGAAATGGAAAAAATGAACTTCTGACTTGTGGTATTTATTACCCTATTAGAAAAAAAGGTTGATAGAAAAAGTGAGGTGTTTTTTTAAATAAACATAGAGTAAGAGATCATTCTGTACTTATTTTTGCTACAAAGGAAATTGGAAGTTTCTTCTGGAAGGGACCTTGGAGATCTTCTAGTCCAACCGTGTGCTCAAGCAGGAGACTCTGTATCATTTCAAACTGGTGGTTGTCCAGTGTTTTCTTAAAAACCTCCAGTGATGAATTACCCATACCTTCTAAAGGCAAGATGTTCCACTCAGAGGTGGTATTCAGCAGGTTCTGACCAGTTCTGTTTGGGTTGAACCGGTAGTGGAAATTTTAAGTAGTCTGGAGAACCGGCAAATACCACCTCTGACTGAAGATTTTACTTCCCTCCCCTGCCACACCCACCAAAGTTTTACTTTTCCTTCCCCTGCCAAATCCACCAAGCCATGCCCATAGAAGCGGTCGTAAAAAAAATTGAATCCCACCCCTGATTCTACTGGTTAATTGTCCTCACTATTAGGAAGTTTCTCCTTAATTCCAGGTTGCTTCTCTCCTTGATTAGCTTCCATCCATTGTTTCTTGTCTTGTCTTCTGGTGCTTTNCTGGTGCTTTAGAAAATAAGTTGACACCCCCCCCCCTTTCTTTATTGCAGCCCCACAAATAATGGCATACTGCTATCATGTCACCGCTAGTCCTTTTTACTTCTAGACTGGCCATACTCAATTCCTGCAATTGTTCTTCATATGTTTTTGTCTCCAGGCCCTTAATCATCTTAGTTTCTCTTCTTTGCACTTTTTCTCAATGTCTCAATTGAGACAATGTCTCAATTGACAAAGTCTCGATGTCTTTTTTGTAATGTGGTGACCAAACCAAAACTGGATGCAGTATTCCAGGTGTGGTCCAGGGGTGGTATTGTATTGGTTCGGCCCAATTCGGCCAAAGCGGTAGTTCCGAGGATCATCTGTGAGTGAACCGGTTCACTCCAATGATCAACTGCTGGACCCGCCTGCCCGCCCTGGCTCTATTCTGACCTTGATTTCCTAGCTTTGAAGCTCATGCTTTGCACGGCACAGCAGATTGCCACGTATCAGCTGTTGAAGACACAACAAGAGTGCAGGATTGCAGGAAAAGGTTGCAGGAAAAGATTGCAGGATTGCAAACCCTCTGTGTGCGTGCACATGCGAAGCGTGCCCATCGAGCCATGCCCACAGAACTGGTGGTAAAAAAAATTGAACCCACCACTGGTGTGGTTTTTATTAATATTGCCTTATAAAGCAATAATGTCATGCCCTTATGGGAGACTGATTCCGAGGGAGAGGAGGAACAGCCAACAGGGAGTGGATGTGTGACTCCAGAAGCACACTTCTCCACACTTGTGGAGGAGGCTCGGGAAGGGCAGAGGCCGGCTGGGCAGAGGAGGACCCAGGCACATCCCCTCTCCATCCTAGGGCACACAGGGAGGAGAGGATAAGGGAGAAACGTGAATGGCATGATCTACAGGGGAGGAAAGGGCCTTGATCCCCTTCATGGGCTGCAGCTGTGAGAACTATTTAAAAGGACAGACTGTGCATGAGCCAGTGCTGGAAACAAAGCATGAAAATATTTCTAGTCTGTCCGTTCTTACCTGAGTATGGCATCCTTCCCAGTATTGTGTATTCCCATATCTGTGGACCTCTTCAAGCTCTTATCTTGCCTGGTTCCCTTAATTGCTTCAGTGTGGTTTGTGTTGTTTTTTCTAGTTATAATTTATAGGTATTTTTAGTTTGAACAGCATTTCCTCCTTTTTGCAACTGTTTGTGGGGGAGTTTTTTGTCTCCAGTCAAGGATATTTGGAGCTTTGAAGCCAAGTTGAAGAAATTAAAGGGGACTTCACCTGTTTTGTGCCTGTGTGTGTTTTCTATCCACCCGGTCATCACAAATACTAAGACTTCATGTGATTTTGATGTTCTATGTCTCTGTATATACAACAAGGACTGTAATTAGCTTTTTTGGGCTGCTGCCAGCACACTTTCTGCCTCTTGTTAGAGTTAAGTTTCCAATAGGACTCTAAGATTTTACCTAAACTGTACTTGTACCTTTAGTTTTTTCTGCCTAGATGTAAACCTTGCTTTTCTCCACGTTAAATTTCAAAGTTGTTGGATAGAGCCCATTGTTCAAGTCTGTCAAGATCTTTTTGGATCCTGAGCTTGTCTTCTGGGGTGTTGGCTATTCCTGCCTGCTTAGTGTCATCTGCAAATTTAATGATTCACCTTCTATTCCCCCATCTAAGTCATTTTATGAAGATATTTTAGAGTACTGGGCCAAAGATGGAATCTTGTGGTACCCCACTACTTACTTCCCTCCATGTAGTTGTAGTGCCATTACGGACTACTCATTGAGTATGGTTTGTCAGCCAATTATGTAGCCATCTGTTGCTGATACTGTCTATTGCACATTTTTCTAGTTTACCAAGAAGTAGGTTGTGGTCTACTTTGTCAAATGTCTTGTAGAGATTCTTAGTCATCCAGGTCATAGTTGTCCCAAAGGTGCTTTTTCAGGAGGCAACTGGACTTTCTTGTTTTTTTTTCTTTGAAGATTTTTGTTCAGTGGTGGGATTCAAATTTTTTTTACTACTGGTTCTGTGGGCATGGCTTGGTGGGCATGGCAGGGGAAGGAGACTGTAACATCTCCAGTGGGATTAGACGGTTCTCCAAACTACTCAAAATTTCTGCTACCGGTTCTCCAGAACTGGTCAGAACCTGCTGAATATCACTTCTAGTTTTGCTTCTCATCCAAGAAGCTTCTTCAGCTCTGATAGAATAGTGGGGAATGGAAGGATTTATTTTCCTTGCAGACAAGTGATCATTTGCATCCTTTTAGAGGATGGTTGAAGCACTTGGAGGTTTATCTGTGTCCTCAAGGTCACCTGAGTAGTGCTACTAGTTCTCAGTCATCAAGGTCATGGTTGTCCCAAAGGTTCTCTCAAAGGATGCAAATGACCAGCTGTGTATAGGCATCTGAGTCCTTTATGGGTCTGTATGTTTTTTTATATATCTCTTACTTTGTAATTAGGATTTCCATCCTTCTGTCACTCTCTACTTCATTATGTTTTTCTTTTTTTATTTCTTCCTTCTCTTTACTCCCTACCTCCTTATGTGATTGGTTATCTACTGGTTTTTGCTTAGAATTAGGTTCTAAAAGTCATGAAGGTTGTCCCTTCCCCTCTCAATTTTATTTAAAAGCCCTTGTGAAAAGATGAGCCAGTCGTTTTATGAGCCATTCAACAACTTCAAATAGATATATCTGACAGATACCTGTCCCTCTCCCGCACCTTCAACACTAATTTCACTGGGAGAATGGTGAAAGAAACCCCAAATTATACAAATCATTGTTTCATTTTAATGAAACCAAACTCACTTGCTGGCCAGTCTATTGTATGTGCCAATTGTAACACCACTGATATTAAGAGGAGAGTGGAATAAAATAAAAATAATGAAATGGGGCATTTGGATTTCTTTTCCCAAAAGATGGAAGAAAGGAGATAACAGACACCCCATCTGTCATTCTTAACTCTTCATCATTCAAACTCTTGAAGGGCTGATTCATAATACAAATTTGATAAATAAATAAATTATAGGATTTGTCTTCAAAAAAGATTGTTGAGCAACTTCTTTTGAAATAAGGAAAATGCTTTAGCAAATCCATAGTCCTTCTATATCTAGGGAGATTGTGCAACTGTTTTATTGACCTGACTCACCTATAAAGCTAAGCCCTAAGGTGGAAGATTTACATTGAGTTTAGTATGCAGTGCAAAATAGATCACTTTCCCACACAGTTTGTCGCTGCCTTTTTGCAGCAGATTGTTTTCAACTTCTAAGTTCAGTTTATGAAGCTAGAATTCACTGGCGGTCTTCCACCCGAGACCTAACCAACCCAAACTCTGCTTCCTCACCAAATCCAGACAAGCTGGTGAAGTGTTGCCATCGGCATATTCCACTGTAGCAAAAACTGTTTCAAATAAATTAATGCATTTAAAACAGTATCTGTTCCCAAAAATGAATACAGCAAGGCTGCCTTGATAAGCAGATAGCAATACATTAACAGCATGCACTGATGCATTATAATCCCTTGACTTATTTTATACGCAGCATTATTTTCCAGTGATTGAAGAGGTCTGGATCTGAGGACTAGATCACAACAATATCATGGAAAAAAGTAATATGACAAGACACATTTTGCTCAGAGATCCAGGGATCTCATTACTATGAGAATAAAAACCTGAAGCTAAATTCACAGTTAAGCATCTTTACAGTTTTTTTCTCTGAAATTTTATTATCCAGTTCTTGTGAGATTTGATCCATTATCTAGATCTTATGAATTCTATTATCTAGATCTTGTGAGGTTTTCAGGAGTCAGTTTCAAGAGCCACTTCAAGATGGAACAAGCAGCATTTTGGACAATGAGTTGCTAGCTTAGTCCATTTCAAATCAAATCAGATTTTTATTACAGTCTAAAAGCATCATAACACTTAGGCCCTAATCTGGAATGAAAATAAGAGTGTGCTTGTGCAGTTGAAGTAGGACTTGTGAAATATTTTACTTCCTTCTAGGCTGTGTTTTCTCAAGAAATCTCTAACCCACATTTAATTGTGATTATAAAGGAAGGATGAATAATTTTCAGAATAAATATTGTAATGAGGAACATTAATCCAATAGCAAGTAGAAGCCTTGAAACAAACAAATGTAATTCTGGAAAATTATGAACTACTTTGATGTACTTTACTATCTGAGATTTACAATGAACAATTCATTTTTATCAAGTCACTTTAGAATTTCACATATTGCTAATAACTTTGCAAGCCAGCATAACTTTCAGAAAGAGTGTCTTCAAAATAGCAGAGTTTCTGTTAAAGTGTAATAATAATAATAATAAGATGGTAAAGCTATTTTTAGTAATTATTTATTTAGTAGAAATTTATCTGGGGGAATAATTTGCTATGAAATAAACATTACAAATAAATTGTGCTATTTAGAAAATGTTTATATTCATGTTGGTATATTAACATATTTTTAAAAATCATTAGTTTCAAAGGACAATACATTTGTGAAGACCTACAAGAAAAGATACAACTATCAGCAAGATTTTTACAACTTTTCTTCACAGGATAACAAATAAAAACAACAAAAACGGGTGGAATATGTTACTGAGTTTCAAGGTTTATGTTCTAATCTCAGAAATCTAAAAAAAAAACTTTTTAGAATTAAAATAGAAACCTTTCTCTCATGACTCACAAAACCCTATGTGTGGGTTGGTATAATTATACTAGTGCATTTTCATAATGATTAAGTTGAATCCAGAGGAAACATTTGTATTGAAATTCTAGTTCAGTGCCTTATGCACTGATAGCTTCCTGAAACATACAAGTATATGCCATTTTTATGTAAAAACTCCTATGGGCATTAAATAAAAATTATTATTTAATTATCAACTTCTCTGACAATTCACTGTTGAAATTCATTATGAAAGACAAAACGTGAATTGAGGTACAAATGCCATTATCTCATTACCTCCCTATGAGAGATTTGTTTAGTTGCCTCTGGGAGGGAGAAAACAGCCTTCCTGGGCTCCGGAGGTTCTCTGGAAGCTGGAAATGGACCCCATTTCTGGCCTTTCTGAACTTCAGGGAGGCTTCCTGAGCCTCTGTGCACACCCTGCACTAACTTGCAGCCAAAACAGGCCATGTGGGGACTCCTGGGAAGGGTGGGGTAGGCAGGGCCAGCCATGAGTGGGATTTGGGGGGTCTCCAAACTGTGCAGAATCTTAACTAGGNCTCCAAACTGTGCAGAATCTTAACTAGGGGCTCTCCCAAACCCCTGCAAACTCCCAGCAACCCACCCCTGGCTTTAGTCAAGGTTTGTGAATCAGTGTTAACCTTTACCTGTTATCCCATTTTAGCCAGTGCCATCATTGCTAGTATCCTACAATAGCAAGAGCATTTATACTTATGGTATATACATACTATTTGATAGTGCTTTACAGCACTATCTGAGCAGTTACAGTGTCAGCATATTGCCCCCAACAATCTGGATCTTTATTTTATCGACCTTGGAAGGATGGAAGGCTAGTCAACCTTGAGCCAGTGAGAATCGAACTGCTGGTAGCGATCAGAGTTTGCCTGCAATACTAAATTCTAACCACTGTGCCACCATGACTCCTTCCACTGACTGAGCAGCAAAAGCTCCAGAGGTGTCTGCAGGATAGGGTCCAAAAAGGTGGAGACATTGATCACAATGATGATGGCAGGGGTGAAATTCAAAAATTTTCCCTACCTTTCTATGGATGTGGCTGTGGCCATGGCTTGGTATTATAGTAACAGCAATCAGGGGCAATTTTTTTGCCAATTCAAATCGTCCCTATCACCTCTCCCAAGCCGGGCCAAGGTGGTTAAATTTCACCCCTCGGTGATGGTGATTAAAGTTCTGCATGTTTGTTTGTTTTTTTTAAAATGTGCATTGCACATGCAGAGTTTTGATCACAACGTAGTGGCTGCTCCCTTGATTTTTGGAGGCCACACCTTGCATCCCCTGAACAAAGCTATATCACAAGGCCAATTCAACTACGGTTCTTCAGTGTGATGCCAACCCTGGCTTCAAAAAAAAGAAAAAACACAATTATTTATTTCTCTAGTTTTTGAATGTTTTTATTTCCAAGTTTAAGCAGGATATTTTCTGCATTGGTTCAATCAGCAAACCTGAGCGTTTTGTGGAAAAAAAATGCTGCTGTGCTGTCCTATCCTCATTCCTATCATCTCTGCCTTAAAAAGAGGAGGAATATATACAAACATTTATTGTGGTAAAACCATTGAAATGTGACATTGTTAACGTCCTCCAAAGCAGCATTTACCAACCTCAGCAACTTTAAGATGCATGAACTTCAACTCTCAGAATTCCCTAGCAGACATGCTGGCTGGAACTTCTGGGAACTGAAGTCCACACAGCTTAAGAGTTAAGAGGTTAAGAAACATTGCTCTAAAGCACGGGTGTCAAACTTGCGGCATCATATTGTTGTCACATGAGATTTTGTAATGTTCTTTTTCCCCTTCACGGAGCTGGGGTGGTGTGGCCTGTGCGTGAGTCATTTGGCCCGCAGGCCACCTGTTTGACACCCCTACTCTAAAGGTTAATGTTATAACCATAAATGTCCCATTTTCATTTCATTCTGCCCAAAATGTGAAGTTTTGTCAGGATTGTTAATTATGTTTTTCTTTTTAGTTTATGAATGAATCTTTTGTTTAACATTAATCTTAAGCTTAAGTCAGTTTGCTCTCAGATCTCGATACAGAACTTTGAATTCAAATCATGCCCTCATCAGCTTTCCAATCTCCAAAGGGAACAGAATAAAGACTGATTTGTATGGGCCTAGAGATGGTATTTTGGGATTTTACCAGTTAGCTTTCTTTGCAGTAAAGTGAGACCAGTTAATTCTGCAGCAGGAATGAATTCTCCTTCTAAATATTTTCAAAGCAGATTTGCTATACCTGTATTAGTTCATGAGACTGAAAACAAGGAAAAATAATGTAATGAAAACTGAAGAGTAAAGAACAAAACATCCCATTTGAAGACTAGCAATGGAGGAACATCAAGTGGTTTATTTAAATTTTGCAAAGATTTCACATGCATGCATTGTTCAGGCATTTTTTTTAAAAAAATCTGATATTATTTTACCATAAGCCTAAAGCTTCTTTTTGAGAGAAAGGAAATCTTTGGAGCTTTTGAAAGCAGCCCATTTCCTTTTGTAAGTCTTTTCCATTATCACCTGCCATGTCCTCTTAGAAAAAGGTTTAATCTCCATAGTGGCTACTATCTTTGACTGCTGAGGCAGAGGGTTGCCAATGCTAATGATGCTTCAAAATATCTCCTGCCCTGCAGATAAAAAACATCCCTAGGTGAATGTTAATCCTGGGAAAAATGAAAGCATGAATCCTGGCCTGTGTCAGATTCCTCAACCACACCTCTGAGTTGTCTCAGTTCATAAAGAATGGGAAGGAATATAGGAATAGGCAATATTTGCATTCTTTTATTCAAGAAGCTCTGATGAACAGATATTTACACTTCTCCATTTTAAAGAAGGAAGTGACAGGGATCACATATAAGCAAACATGATATATGTAATGTACATACCTACCGATGTGTATATGGGATACACATATGGTATGTCTACAGAAAAATGACTGGTTCAGGAAGCAGGCCACCTACTTGAGATTAAACAAATAAAACTTTCATTTAATTCTTCCATCTGGAGCTCTTCATGTCACCTTGAGTTCTGAAGGTTCAACCTCAAATGACACCTTGCCTTAGATATGAGAGAGAAAGCTATTCCACCTGACAAGCTTCAAATAGTTTCCCTGCTGATTTCCTCAAAGTATGATTTCCAATTCAATCAACACACCATTTATTTATTTATTTATTTATTTATTTATTTATTTATTTGTTTGTTTGTTTGTTTGTTTGTTTGTTTGTTTGTT
>BHFT01034101.1:0-23809 GCA_004320025.1 Laticauda laticaudata
CCCCCCCCCAAAAAAAAAAGAATCCTGCAAGTTTACCAGATGGATGGCATAGGGAATAAAGCTGTTTCAGAATCTTGTAGTCCTGCCTGCTATAGATACTTTGAAACCTCCTCCCAGAGGGGAGCAACAGAAATGGACCAAGAAGTGGGTGTGGGGGGTCTCTCACAATACTTCAAGCTCTAAGCACATTATAAGCAGCATCTTGAATAATGAGAAGCGAGCTTCCTATAATCTTCTCCGCTGTCCTCACCATTCTCTGTATGGACCTTCTATCTGAGGCGCTGCTACCCCCAAATGAAACTATGATGCAGTTTGTTAAAACATTCTCAATCATGCTTCTGTAAAAAGTGGTCAGGACAAAAGGAGAAAGATGTGCTCTTCTCATCCCACACAGGAAATGCAAATGCTGACTTGCACACTTAACTAAAGATAAGGATATGTTGCAATATATAAAAGGAGAATAAGGTCAAATTCCTTCAGTGCAAGTTTAACATAGGGTGGCTTTATGGAAACTTCCAAGTAGATTTCCTCGAAACCAAATGCAATGGCTTTACACTTCCATCCTTTAGGACATCTCTGGTCTCCCAGCTAGCCACCAGTCCGGGAATTCTATCCAATACCAACCAGGCCTTCCCCTGCTTAGCTTTGAGTTCAGACAAGATTTGCCAGGTGCTGCCACCTATATGGATAGTATAGGCCAATAAAGACCCTTCCCAAAACAAATATATTGATCCTTCTCTTTCCCCCAAAGCAAAAAATAAATAAAATGAAATAAGTTATGTAGGGTTTTGTGCATTCTCTCTCTATGTATGTTGATATGGTATTCTGTCAATTGGAAGATTATATAGTAGAAAATACAAAAAGGCTTTTGGACACTTTTACTTTATTTTTCTGAAATTTTTAATTTTAGAAATACCAAGCAGTGCTTTGATGTAATAATTTTTTTCAATATTTTTTTTCAATAACTTGTGAAATGATTATAAAATAATTTCAAAAATTCAAAATCCCTCCAAAAATGTTAGTCAAATTTACTCCAGGAGGAGGAGGAGGAAGAGGAGGAGGAGGAGGAGGAGGAGGAGGAGGAGGAACAACTACATTATGAAAGAGGAAGAAGTTCATCTAATCTGATTTAATTGCTTTTCGAGTCAATAATTTAACAGTTAAAATTGACGATAATCCCGGCATTCCCTATAATGGGTCTTATTTTCTTGAGATTTAGTTTCTTTTAAAATTTAGTTAGGCTTAATCCCATGACACCAAACAATGAAATCTATCTGCCCTCCAGATGTCCCAAACATTTAATTTTAAGAAATATTACACCAGGGTTTCACAAATGACATTATACTAATAGAATGACAGTATGTAAATGTCTCAGATTTCATAACAAGACATTTTACGCAACTAGATTCTTTAGGGAGTAAAAACTTCGGTTAGTGGTTGTGATGTCATTTTCTTATGCCACATACATTGATAGAAGCTCACTGTTTCTGGGAAACAGGTTGATTGGTTATGCCTGATTGGTTACTCATATATTCATTTTTATTCATTCTTGCTCTGTTGGGCATCCCTGCTAAATGCAAACTGTATATTCTATTCTCAAATAAATTGAATCGTACTGAGAAATATTTACTGACCAGGAGCTAGTGTCACTCTTTCAAACTGGGAAGGCTTGAAGACAAGGTCAAAGCAAAGAATACTTTTTTCTTTTGAGTCTATATGCTAGATTTCTGCCTGAACACCCAACATGTAACAATGATATATTGCAATTAGAGAAATAAGATTGACTGACTGATTGATTGATTGATTGATTGATTGATTGATTGATTGATTTGGCTTATATGCCACTCCAAACATACCCTGACTGTGAGCACTATACATACCCAATACAGTCACCATATAAAAAACAATATATGTTAAATATCTATCCATCCATCTACCCATCCATCCATTCCGGGCACTGCTAACCTTTAATCTCATTCAATTCCTTCACCTGATGTCCCAAAGTTACAGCAGAAAAGCCATAGCTGTTTTAAACAAAAACCCTCAGAAAGATAGGAGAGTAGAGTTTTGCTGCATACCTATTTCATGAAGATTTGTTCAGAGTAGTAGTTTAAATTATTTCAGCTTCAAAAGTAAAATTCTTCCCTTGAAAAATTAAACAGCATTTCCACTGATTTTGGCAAATGCTTCAAGGATATTCTCCAAGAGCTTCATTCCCCCAAAGCATGTGCAATTGTTTCTAGAATTGCACTCTCTGAATGAATTAATAACTTGACAGTGTGACTGGTATTACATTGGCTGTCAGTGATTGCTTATCCCTTGTGCAGTAAGTACATTAATTGGTATCAATTACATAGGCTTCTTTCAGATCCAGAACAAGGCTATCTTTAGCAATAATTTCTTGAATTTCCCTATATTGCTGTTCAGAGAAGAATCTTTACAGATGAACCTTGAAAAGTATTTGCTTATTTCCAGATGCAATATGACGATGATGATCTGGTCTGTCTGTGTTCATGTCACCAGATTTGGTGATGTTTCCACATAAATATATCCTTACAGACTACCCCAAATGAGGAGAGCCAATTTAGTGGTTAAGACACCAGGCTACAAATCAGGAGACTGTGAGTTCTAGACTTGCCTTAGGCATGACAGCTGGCTGGGTGACTTTGGGCCAGCAGGGTTGTTGTTTTGAGGAAAACGGGAAAGAGAAGTGGTATTAAGTATGTCTACCACCTTGAGTTATATATAAATATAATAAAGGCAGGATATAAATAAATGTCTGTAGCCCAAATCAGATATTTATTAGATTTATATAGCCACCCGTCTTAGCAATTTAAGCCTGGGCAGTTCACAGATGAAAATTAAAAGCAATGAAAAAAAAAACCAGAGAAACTCCTGTGATTCTCAAACATAACACATCTCTACGTATCCAGTAATAACTTTGCTGGGCTTGAGCCTCCCCCAATGCTTGTGTGGAAAGCCAGATCTTCAAAGCTTTTCCAGAAGGCTAGGAGAGTGGATTTCAGATTTCAGAAAGGGGGCTTTATGTATTCCAGAAGTGGAGAAAAGGAGAACATTTAATGGTATATGTAGTGAGGGAGCCTCTAGTTGTCCATTTCTGTTTGTTCTATCTGTCAGACCTCTCTAACTGTTTTTTAGGGATGCCCTATAAACATAATATCTGTGACAATATACCAAACCCAATTAATACAAATATGTATGTGTGTATGTGTTGTTGTTGTTGTTGTTGTTGTTATACCAGTAGTACCTTGTTGGCACACCAATCAACTGTAAAAAAAATATTTTAGACAATCTCCTGCATAAAAGGTAATGATACTCTACAAAGCAAATATGTGTTTTCTCTCAGAAAATGCATCCCCCAAACAGCATCTCCACAGCAGAGAGGTCCCAATGCTGTTGTAAAATTTGCTGCCTCCCTTTTTCAAATCCCTAATTTCCTTTGGTTACAGCTATTTGGTTTACTCCTGAGTGATGTCCTGTTTAGACTTCTTCCTCTTGCTTTGTTTTGATTTAAATCTGGCTCCCTCCTGGCCTGGGGATGAAAGGAAGAGACACACATAACAGGTGGAGGGGGAAATGTTGCCATAGTATGTTATGCTGTGATTATGTTAAGTAGGGAGAAAGCCTAGGCTCCATTCAAATTATGGCATATGGATCTCGGTAAATCCAAATTCACATTCACATGTTATTCTTTACTTTTATTTATTTTTCTAAATTACTTACAAGTTTATAAGTATAAGTAAAAACATAGTTATGAATACATGGATACCTATAAGAAAAAGAAAAAAAGAAAAGAAACAATAGGACAGGGATGGGAGGCACGTTGATATGCTTCTGCACACCCTCTACAGACCTCTTAGGAAAGGGGTGAGGTCAATAGTAGACAATCTAAGGTTAAAGTTTTTGGGGTTTGGGGAAAGGAAACCACAGAGTCAGGTAGAGTATTCCAGACATTGACCACTCTTGTTGCTGCAGTCATATTTCCTGCATCAAATTTTGGTGCGATTAACCTTGAGTTTGTATCTATTGTTTGCTCTTGTGTTGTTGAAGCTGAAGTATTCATTGACAGGTAGGACATTGCAATGTATGATTTTACACACTATACTTAGATCGGATCGAAGGTGGCATAGTTCTAGTTTTTTCTAGGTCTAGAATTTCAAGTCTGGTGGCATAAGGTATTCTGCAAAAAGTAGAGGAGTGGAGAACTCTTCTTGTGAATATTCTGACTTTCTCAACTGTGTTAATAATCAGATACATAATGTGGGTTCCAGACTGATGAGCTGTATTTCGAGTATTGGTCTAGCAAATGTTTTTGTATGCTCCAGTTATTAGTGTAATATGTTACCAGAGAAAAAGCTACGTAAGATTAGGTTAACAACTCTCAACGCCTTTTTGGCTATGTGGTTATACTAGATCATTAGAGATGAGTACATCCAAGATCCTTGACAGAGTTTGGATCACTCAACAAGGTCTTTGACTCGTTCAGCCTGGATTTTATTTTCTGATTTATTTTTTTTTGCCAATATGTAGGACTGAGCATTTATGTGTTGATTTGAAGTTGCCATTTGTTTGACCATTCTGATACATAGTCAAGGTCTTTTTGAAGGGTAGCAGTATTGTCTGTTCTAGCATTAAAACCACACAAAATCCATTATGTATTGACTAGTTCACAGTTTCAAAGAATTCCCTATTCTACATTTCATTTCCCTTTGCTATCTCTGTTTACAATTCTGAAGCCATCCATGCTTGCTGTTTTGTGTTTATGCATGGATCTTTATATGTTATGATAAATTTGATCGTCTGTAAGATATTAAACAGCTTCCCAGTCTTACTGTTGTGTTAATCTGCTGTGTCTAAACTTATAAATTTACAGAGTAACAATTTATAGAACTCTTTCTCAATCTCAAATATCTCGAATTTGATCATCTTTATCCAGGGGTGGGATTCAACCGGTGTTACTACTGGTTCGGTGACGACGTTTTGTGTGTGTATGCGCAGCTGAAAAGCACTCTGCACAAGTGCGTAGCATTTGAAAAGCCTCTTTTTTCCTGCTTTTTCAACCTCAGCTGTGCCGTGCAAAGCAGCTGAAGTTGAAAAAACAAGAAATAAAGGAAAGGTAAGAGCCTGGGCGTGAAGGTGGGCCAAACAGCAGCAAACACAAAACCGGTTTGGTGTCTGCTGCTCTTCAGAGCTACCAGTTCTATAGAGCCAGGCCCACCCCTGTCTTTATCAGTTTCTCAACTCTGATCATCTTTACAGTGCTATAACACTGTTGTTTGACTGGATATTAAAATATCTTTAATCTTCTGAGTCTAAAGACAAAGTTACAAATTAATAGAGAAGCAGTTTATAGAATCCTTTCTCAGTCATGCACCAATTCATGGTTTCCTTCTCCAAGACTGAACAGTAAAATGACAATTTAAAAAATTAACTGGACTTTGTTTGAGAAACAAAGGTCCATGATAAATGTGCATGATCTTCATTCATTATTTTTAAAACCAGAGATGTAAATAGACTTGGCTCTGATTCTCTGGCTTTTCTTTTTCCTTTTTTTTTTTCTTGTCCTTAAATTCCTGTATATGTTTAAATTATAATCCTGTTGCAATTTGGTTGCTCAGTATAACACAGTATTTTGTTTGCAATTATTGCAGGCTAATGCTGTAATCATAGATTTCTGGGTAATTTTATTATTTTTCTGTATAGCAACAGCTTGAGTACTTTTTTTTTTTTTTTNTTGAGTATTTTTTTTTTTTTTTTAGGAAATAAAGCACAATAGAAATAATATGCTGTGGAACTATGCAAATGAAAGATCAGTGAAATGAATAGTGAGTGAATGGCACACTGATAAGTAAATACAAACATTGGATAGCATCTCCAAAACTGCAGGGAACAGCAAAATGTTTGGGAAAGGAACACATTGGTTTTTGTTGAAAAGACTTTGTTCATTTTTCAGGGAGCTTCAGTTTGCTGCTTTGCAAGGACTTCTCTCCGTGCTGGAGATAGAAACACTTAATTTAAGGTTTATATTTTCAAAATTCCAGCGTGACATTTTGGTCCCAGCATGCTTTGGGGTTCTTAATAGCATACCCTATACCGCTCTCAAGACAGACCTGGACATGATAAGGAGAAGGATCCTTCCCAGCAAAATCTTTCAAGTTGGTGCAAAATGCAGCGGCCCACATGGTTTTGTGCAGACTCTGATGTGCACATGTATCACCTCTCCTGCGGGAGCTGCATTGATTGCCGATTTGCTTCTGGGTGCAATTCAAGGTGCTGGTTGTCACCTTTAAAGCCCTCCATGGCTTGAGACCAGGTTATCTGAGGGACTGTCTCTTGCTAGTCACATCTACCTGACCTATCAGAGCAGGGAGGCAAGGAATGTTGTGGGCCCCATCCCTAAGGGAGATACACCTGATGGGACCCAGAAGAAGGGCCTTGTCCATGGTGGATCTCTCTCTCTCTTTGGAACACGATTCCCCCAGAGATTAGAACAGCCCCCACTCTAATACTCTTCTGGAAGGCACTGAAGAGTGGTTCTGCCAACGGGCCTGGGGAACCCAGAGTGCGATGGAGCACATTAGATGGCTTGTGTGATCTGCTGTTATCAGGGCAGGGGGTGGGAGTTGGGGAGTGATTTTGTTATATTGTACTATATTAATTTATTTGATTCTTTTTGTTAGTTTTTATTGTTTTAAATGTGGTTTTATATTCTGTATGCCACCTTGAGTCACCAGGGGCAAATAGGTGGCAATATAAATTCAATAAATAAATAAATTGAAGATAATGATGTAATTACACACTAAGTTTTACCTCTTAAGCTCCTGCTGATGGGGAACTACCTGAAATGCTTTTTTCATGATCAATCAACATCAGGATCTGGAATGTTTGGGAAAGGATTAGGGCCCTGCATGACAATAACGATCTCCCCCCCCACACACACACACACACTATCTCTAGTATTTAATTTTAGCTCATCATATTGCACTTTTAATAAATGAAAAGGATCACAGCCAAACCAATAAAGTAAATGCACTCTTAAATTAATCCTCATTTTCATTGACAGAATTAATGGAAGTGGAGTTTCCCCACACACACACCGCCTTTTTCCAGAATGGCTTTTGACTTCTCAGATTTGCTTACAGCTCTACTATTCTCAAATGGTCTCCCATTCAAGTACTGAGCAGGCATTTTCTACCCAGCTTTTTGACTATAGACTTAGTGTGCGTAGCACCATATTTTTAGGTCCAGTGATATAGCAAGTGGACTCTATCATTTGTCCAATGCTTAATAATCTGAGTATCAACTTTGAACTGAATCTGGCCACAGCCAGATTCTCTGTTCCTCAGTTGCCACACAGAGGGGGAAGGGGGGAAGGAGGTTGGAATGCCTTACTAGGCACAACAGAGAGCTTTCTCGTGAGAACCAAGGTCATCTCTACTGGTAACGGATAAGGTTGGGGAAGGAGTGGCTAGAGAACCTGCCAATTAACCCAAGTGAGCCTGTGACACTTGGGGATGGAGTTATTTCCTAGTTTAATTGTACTGAAACTGTGGGAAAGATTTAGATTTGGTTTTTCTTTGAAGCTATGCCGATATGATGTAGTCAATAAAGAAGACCTTTGAGAAGGAGCCCAGTCTCAGAGTTCTGATTTTGCTTGGGTTCATTAGCCAGAGCCTTGGCATTAAACCAATTCTAAATCTTTCCTATGGTTTCAGTGATACTGGGTAGATCTATGTCTAGATTAACATGGAGGCTATGAACAATTGGGCCACCTTTGGGAATGCGAGCTAAAGGCTTTTCCAGGACCAAAAGTCTGGGAACTCCAGTACCAATCTGGCCACAAAGCCAAGTGGCTCCTAACCACCCAGAAGCCACTATGAAGCAAGGAGGTTGCCACAATAGCAGCAATCCCAGCTGATCCCTAGAGACCAATTTCCTCAAGAGGGTCTCACATTCAGATATCTTATGGAGCAATGCCTCCAAAGGCCACCATAAACCAAGATGGCAGGACAAGGTCACCACCCAGAGAGAATCAGCTTGAGAACAGCAAAGAAAAACTTTGGGTCAGCTGCTTGCAAATGTGACTTTTAAAGGAAGACGGGCTTATCATCCCACTCAGTTGCCAACTACAGAAAAGACGCCACAAGAAGGAAAAATTCTTTTGCTTCACTGCACTTTTTACTGGGTCTCAGAAAATAAATATAGGACTTTATTGAACAGCTGACAGGTATTGCTGTGAGGACATCTGTCCACCAATTTTGTAGAAATGTCTTTGCCTGTGAAGGGAGCGGCTGTTTTTCCCTTATTCTCAAAGAGCTTTAGGCTTTCCTTGGGTGGTACACACTATTGTGGCTGGCAGGTGGTGCTGCAAAGGAATTTTGTATTCTGTCGCCATTACTCACTTATAGCTACACCAGCAGCTCTGATGGTCCCTAATCTGCAAAGTCCCAGGACAGGAATTAGCTTTAATTGACGTATACAAAGCTAGAGACAGGCTATATATTCTTGGACAAAATGATTCTATAATGCAAAGAAAACATTCACACACATAACTTGGCTATTTGAGCTTGGTTGTTTTCTTGCAGACATTTTGTTAGCCAAACTAGGTAACATCATCAGTGCTGGCAAATATTCTCCTTGATTAGAATTCAACTAGCTAGTATCTAAGTTAAGTTAAGAAAGGAGGAGGCAGAGCTTAGCATGGAGAAGTTGATAACATTATGAGCCTCTGGCCATCTGCTTCCTCCAGAGGGGTGCCTTCAGATAACATTTCTCTCTTCTTTTCCTTCAGGCCTTAGGCAGAACTGGCCCATTTTTGAAGTCAATCTTATTTTTGATGGCTCTTTCCGATGAAATACAAGACAATTATTCTAGTGAAAAATGGGTCTCGTCCTGAACCCCTTTTCATGCTCTTCCCCCCCTCCCCATTTTTATTATTGGTGGAATCAAAAAAAATTGTTAAAATAAATTTTATTTGGGTTTTCACAAAACATAATACAAATTAAAAATCCTTTTTTGAGAATAGCATTATCCCAGGTTATCACTTCTCCATACAGACATAAACCCAATTTCATATTCGTCTTTGTGTTCTATTCCATATCTTATTATTATTTTAACATTTTCCCCCTAATTTTTCCCCTCCCTTAATTTTCTCAACTTTGTTTTTAATTATCTCATACTTATCTAAATTCAATTATATATCTTTTTCTAAGTTTCAATGTCTTTCTAATCATTATATATATACTTTTGCCTGTCCTATTTCAATTCCCTGTTTTCTTTTCTCATTAAACAAGTTTTCCCCTGTAGCCACTAATTTATGCCTTTACAATTTATAACATTCAATATAACACATAACTTCCAATCGAATTCTGCTTGGTACATTCTTAAAATACCCACTATGTTCTTAAAGAGAATATATATATAACAATAATAAATAAAACACTTATTCTATTCCAATTCAGCTCTATCATTAATGTTAGTTGCAATCTTTAACATCTTTAACATTTATTTTCAATTGAATAGCATACTTCCTTAAGCCCATGTCACACCGCCCAACGGATGCAAAAAGGACACAGCGGACGAGCAAAATGTTCCATCCGTTGTNAAAATTATTTCTATTTCTAATATAACAATACTATCTTGTGTACCTTTGCAGAATCCCTTTTTCAATTAAATTTTCACTCATTATCTCTTTTAATCCTTATACATTTTCCCTGTTTCTCTATATCCTTTTAATTCCTTTTAGTTTCAGGCAGTTCCCTCCATTTTTCCATCCCGCCCTTTTATTCTTTCCTTTTCTCTCTTTTCCTGCTTTTAAAGGGTTTTGAGTATCCAAAAGTCTTTATTATCCCTTTGACATTTTATTTTTAGCTTAAATGCCTATTGATGTCAAAGTGGAATTTTTTTCAATTTCTTACTTAAATCTTTTAGCTGTCAGTATAAGGAAGGGAAGGGAAAAAAAAGCTAAATCCTTTCCCCTCCCTCTCTCCTTCGCTGCTTCAAAGGCTTCTTTGGGAACAATGTTATTTTTTATAGTTCAAATTCCAGGGTACCTTACATTGTTGCTTTTTCAGTTTAACCCGGTCAACCAAAACTTTGTCTTCTTATCTTCCTCCTGCACATTATTTTCCTGTTGAGTTCTTTGAGCTGGCCATTTCTGACCACTGCTGCAACTGCCTTCGGGAAAGGGAGTAATGGCCAGCTGAGGAGGACAGATGTGGCTCGCCTAGACCCTGCTGGCAGTCTCCCCCCACTTCACTACCTCTATGGGATAACTTAGCCCCAAATCCAGCTGGCTTGGGGTGCTCCGGTGGTGAGCATGGATCGAAACCACACACGATCGTGGATTTCAGTCCATCACCAAAGAAGCTTCCAGTTTATTTGGATTTTAAGTTACAGTTTGTGTGTAGAGTTCAAAATAATCAGACTCTCTCTGGATTACAGATTTTCATAAACAGTACAGATAAAATGTCTGTGCAGGTATTATTCCAAGGGGGTTGAACTTAATCTTTTACAACTCAACCAAGCTGCTAGATAAAAATTATATTCCCATGAATTATGTAAGGAAAAAAGGTGGAATATTTTAAAGTCCAATTTATTTTATTTTACTGTCAGGCTTGCATAAAAATGTCAAACTGGGTGCATTTCATACCTAAGAATATCTGGGAAAAGCAATTCTTCAAAACTTAACAGAAGGCAAGGCAGATGTTTGGCCGAGACTATAAATTTTAATGCTATGTTGAATTAATTATTGGTGTCATAAAATTTATAATCAAAGCGGACTTCCTCACTGAAATTTCTTGTTTTTAAAAAATAAATTCTCTGCATGTTGTATATTAAGATCTCTGAGTATTTAGCTTAATACATTTTGACACCAATTCAGTAACTGTATTTGAAATACCTGTTGTCTGAAGATATTTTTCACAATGTGACAAGAGATTAATTTAAAATTCATTTGAAAGGACAAAACTCAAACTCATTTCCAAACACTGAATCTCCATCCTCATTGCATATTTCTTATCAAGGTGGGTAGTCAATCAGTCTTCGAATCAATGTCAGAAACGAAGGTCAAGAAAACAAATGAAATATTTTAAACATGGTCTAGTCTTATTATCTTGGAGAATTCTGTATATCAGAGAGCACAAAAGTTTAAGAACTAATTCTGAATATATTTAATTAAGGAATGAAATGTATTTACACATATGTCTAATGACTGAATGTTTGATTATTTTATATACCTGCAAAATGAGTAAAGTGCTCCTCTGACTAGAGGTACATATTTTGGACCTGAATGGAGCAAAAATATGAAATCTCACTGCAATACATACATACATACATACATACATACATACATACATACTCATCAAAATCATTCATTCAATTAACATATCAAGGATGGAGATTGTCTCCTGAAGCCTTCTCTGCATATAAGGATTATGTGAGATAAGCAGCTGCAGTAAATCAAATAGGAATGCAAAATATTGGCACAATAGCCCACATAAGAGTACAACTGGGATTTCCTACCCATATCTTATTTTTTCCTAGGAAAGAGAATTTTAAAGTTTTTTACTTTTTAAACTGTATCAATACAATTCCAGACTGTAATTTTTTGTTCAAAATTTTGGTACATCTCACTGCTGGTTTTTTGTTCTATTGCATCATCATGAAAATTTTTGTAAAAAAAATTAGGAGTCCTTAAGGAAATTCATGTTTCCTGCTGGGCCATCAAATACAAGGCATGGCCAGAGGGGTCTATACCCAACTTCTATAGGTGCAAAAATTGAGACATTACCTGGGACATTACCTAAGCAATCACTTAGAATCACTCACCACTTTATCTAGCTTGATTGATTGATTGATTGATCAATCTATTAAATGATTTTGAGTCCTGTCAACTGCTGAACTTGTCTCTGCAGTTTTCTTGGCAAGGTTTTTCAAAAGTGGTTTACCATTCCATTCTTCCTAGAACTGAGAGAGGGCAACTAGCCCAAACAGGACTAGAACTCACTGATTCCCAGTTTCAAGCCTGATGCCTTAACCATTACATCAGATTGGCTCTCTAGTCCTCAAGTTATGATGGCAATTGGGATTAGAATTTCCCTCTAAGCAATGTAGCTATAAAGTGTGACATCATATTACCACATCATTTAGCGACAGCAATCCCAATAATTCTGGTTGCTGTTGTAACTTAAGGAAGATGCAAACTGTTAAGCAAAGATTCCACATGTCCATAGCATGAGAAGAGGCAGGAATTTCTGCAGGATGGCAGATGAATAGGTGCTAGACACAGGTACTACAGAATGGGGACAGGTGAATAGGTGATGCAAGTGTGTGCTATGGAGTGTGGATAGGCAGGTATTGTGGGTGGATGTAAGTTTTCCCATTAATTTTACTTGTGGGAAGCCATCAGGGGAGGTTACAAATAAAATTGTGTGACAGTGGGAAGCTGCAACCATTGTAATGGTGAACCAATTCCCAAGACTCTGAATCATGGTGTCATGACACTGCAACAGCTGAAAGTTAACGAATTTTGAAGACAGCAGTTGGTTCAAAATGCAAGGGCCACGTATTTATTTATTTATTTTTTGAAGAAAATTTTATTGATTTTTAGAAACAAACATAAACAAACACAATACAGAACATGAAAACATAAAACCCCTCTTTCTGAAAGCACCCTGACCCGGGTTACATCTCTTTGTACAGACACCAAATTCAAAATTCATGCTCATTTTTTATGTACCATTCCATATTTGTTACGCATTCTACATTTCTATTGCTTCTCCCTCTTTTAAACTTTCTTAATTTTGCATTTTTATTTGGTTTCATCTCAATCGATCATTATATTTATTCTTTGTCTGTCTTATTTCAGGCTGTCTATTACCTTTCTCATAAACAAAATTCCTCCTGTAGTCAACTGATTGGAGTATGACACCTTTTATAACTTCCCTAAATTATATACACTTAATATAGAACATAAACTTCCATTCAGATTCTTTTTTTACTTTTCTCTTCCTGGGGTTAGTATTTTAAGTTAACTAAAGTTCCAGTTAAAATGTATCTTTTAGAAGTACTGTTAAATTTAACTTTAGATTCTTTAGATTTCCAGGCTTATCTCCTCCTCCAAATCCTGTTCTTATTCTCTCACTCTCCCTTCCACTTACAGCAGAAAAAAAAGAATTCCTTCTTTCCCTTTTATATTCAGCGAAATCTTTATTATCCGCCTTGGCATTAAATTTTCTAGCTTAAATACCACCTGTTGATGCCAAAGCAGATTTTTCCGATTTCTCTTCATCCTGGTTCGCTGTCAACGGTAAGGAAGGATACGAATGAAATTTTTTTCCCTTTTCACTTTTCATTCGCTTGTTTTCCCAATCTTTTTGGGGACAATGTAACTTTTTTAAATTTTGAGTTCTCAGGATGCCTTTAATTGTTGTTTTCTTATTCTGGCACCAAAACGTTCACTTCAGGCACTTTCTTCCTCCTGACATTCTTTTCTGGATGAAAGCTTACTTTGAGGAGGCCATTTCTGACCGCTGCTCTACTACCACCTTCGGGAAAGGGAGTTTAGCCAGCTGGGGAGGAAAGATGCGGCTTTCCTCAACCCTGCTGGAATCTCCCCTGTCCTCACCGACCTCTACGGGGTGGCTTAGCCCGGAAGCCAGCTGGCTCGGGGCGCTCTGACGGCATGCCCAGGCAGAAACCGCGCATGATCGCGGATTCCTGCCTGCCACCGAAGCCCTGCAAACCGGAACCACCAGGGCCATGTATTTATTGACTCAGGGCTCAGAACAAGGGCAAAATAATATCAGAACATTTAAAATTCATAGGATACTCCATAGCAGATCTCAAAGTAATCGTTTTGGAAAAATAAGAGGCTAACAAGACCTCTGTGAGGGATAGCCAAACAATAAATAAAAAATAAAGGGCCTCAATAAATACAATGTTTTATTTAAAACACAACAATGTCAATTCATAAGGAACTTGTAATATGTCTCATACTAATTTATGTAATTATTCTGGTTTTTCTTCTTTTCCTCTCCCTTTCTCATCCCAATTTATATCCTACATCAGTTTAGCCAATCTATGCCTCTGATGTTCCAGCTCACAGAAGCTTATGCCTTTTATTAAAATAAGAAGTTGATAAAAATCTACTTCTGATTTTTTGTTACTATAGACTCATTCTATTCCCCTCCTACAGTGTTAAATCCTGTTTCTGATTCATGCATGGAGTTTAACAATAAGAGGTAAAAAGAGGACATAATTTATCAAATTCATCCTAATCAAAATATAATGATGTCTTGTGGCTCTTAAAATACTTTTAAAAAAGGAAACATAATGCATAATTTTTGTTGAATTACAACTCATTTCATCAGGAAACAAGTCCTTAAAGTGTTACAAGACTTCTGGTTCCAATTGCACAACTAATTAACACAATTAAATCTGTGGAACCTAATCTTAATATAATCTTCAATTTCTATTCTAATCTATTCTTTAGAATCCCCAATGTCTTAGTGATACATCTGATTGTACTAGCTATGTTCAGTATTTGTTTGGGGAAAAGGAATCAGTGTAGAAATGAGTGGGCTACCCAGCATTTGAAAATTAGCAAGTTAATTCTTTTATTTGCTGGATCTTCCATAAATTACTGCCTGAATAAACCGGGTATTTGCCAACAGTTCATTGTGCTTCTGACAGAATTAACGCTCTATTTGTTGATTAGAAATAATAGGTACTGGAGGGAGAGGAAATCAGAAAAACAAGTGGGGACTTGAGTAGGGCAAGATTAGTACAATTTATGGTTTCGATATCTTAGCAACAAAAAAACTGTTTTTCTGTAAGAATTCTTAGAGTTCTTTCTTTGTATCAACATAATAAAACCTGATCTGCACATTAAGTATGATATATAATTGTATCTTTCTTGATCTGTGACTTTCTCTGTTTCTGTATAACATTAACTTCCTCTCTTTTTATGACCCTGTCATCTCTTAATTCAGGGTAGAATTGCATTAGCATCTAGTGAAATCTACTGAAGAATTTGACTTGTTTACTTCTTTGCATTCTTATTAACTGGTCTTAAACAACACTAGTTTCATTTTCAGACTGTTTAATCTGTATGGAAATGTTATGATTCAAAATAGCCATCTGCAGTTTTAATATTAAGATTGGCATTTGGGGAGTTTTAGAAAACCTTTTGTCAAAAAAACCCCACAAAAAAACAAAGGGAAGCTACTGTAAGAATGGGGAAGGAGAGTGAATATTTGGAAACCATGCTGATACTCACTTAACTTCAAGTCTGCTAGACCTCCTCTTCATATTTTTGCCTGCAGATGAATGCATGAAAAAATGTTATCTAAGTGTTTAAAACTGCGCATACATGGCTGGGCTTCCTTTCAAGTAATGTTTGAGCCTATAAATATCTCTCACAAAATATCTCTCATCCCTCTGCAAAAGGAGGAGATCCATGGGAATGACTAAACGCTGGCATAAGCTTAAGAGAAAGCCTACCCAGTAGGAGCAATGAAACATCAATGTCTCTGAATTTATTGTAGCTATGGCAGAGGTGGTATTCATCAGGCTCTGACCAGTTCTGGAGAACCAGTAGTGGAAATTTTGAGGAGTTTGGATAACCGGCAAATACCATCTCTAATTGGAAATTTTACAGTACCCTTGCCCTGCCATGCCACCAAGCCACGCCCACAGAACCAGGAGTAAAAAAAATTTTTTGAATCCCACCACTGATCTAGTCAGCAACCTGTTTAACCTGATTCCCCACTTCTAGACGTTGTAGGACTAGAATATTTTCCTTCTTGTCATAATAATTTAGATAATTAATTGACTTCCAATTTATTTAAAATTAAAAAGTCAACAAACATTCCCTTTTTAGATAAAGTTATAAAGAAAGTGGTTGGGAAATAACTACACATCTGGCTGGATGGCATGGATGAAACAGATTATCTAGATCCCTTCCAGTAGAGAAACCAGATGGGTTTTTGGTTTTTTTTTGGAGAATAATCTATGATAGGACCTGGATGGAGTGGTCCACCACTCTTATTTCTGTTAGGACTTACAAGAGCATTCAGTACTGAACAAAATGCTCACTTGCTGACTGAAACTAACCAACTCAACTTTCATGGGATTTCTGGATAACTGACTGGTTATTCAACTAATTCTGGAGGAGGATATGAATTCTACTGGACTTCACTGATTATGTTATGGATCATATTTTGATGTTGTTAGAAATATAAACTGCCTAGAGCCCCAGTGGTGGGCAGGATATAAACTGTTATAATAAATCAATCAATAAATGAGGAAATAAATATGTCTTCTAGTTTTCTAATCACCATCAAAATGCTTACAATTCTTTTGGTTTTCATCTTATGTTACTATTAGGTTACCCAACTGTCGTTCCTTATTATCTCTCTGCCCATGTTCCAGATTTGAAAAAGCAGTTAACTAAAGCATGAGGAAACAAGAAAAGGTGACAATACAATAAAAGATAGGATATCACATGTGGTTTCTCTCCTTTTAAAATAAGCAGAATACCCATGCAAATTTTAATTTCTTTTCTATCAAATTAAATGAAAGTAGTTCTTTTACATTACTGTGCTGTAGCTTTGATCAATAGTTCTATAGTTGCTTTATGAAAAATACAAAACAAACTACGTACTTGGTGTTACAACCAAGTGTGTGAGAAAGATAAGCTAGCAATACCTGTAATGAAATTTTTTCCACTGGGAAAAATAGTATAAAATGGCTTAATAGTATGGATAGTCATGCCAACATTTTTGAAAAATGACCTGCTGTTTAATAAATATGACCTTTTTGGTAATATTGCAATTAAGTTGTATCTCTCAATTTTCTCTATAAAGAGATCTTTACTGTGAAGATGCCCTGTTGCTATTTTGATAGAAAAAGCTGAGCCTGCATGTGAAGTCTTAAGAAAGATATTAGAGATGTTTCACTTGCTGACAGGTTCCATTTTTAAAAAAATTACAACAGATGTAAATCATGCCACATCCCATAATGTAATTTTTGGTTTCTTTTTATTTCTTCAAATTTGTTATAGTTATTAATGTAATGTTTCTATTTAAATCCATATGGAAATGTACAAATAAATAAATGGACAACTCTGTAAAGCATTTTCCTCAAGAAGGGGGGAATGGTTTCCTTTATGAGTGTATTATTTGAAAGTCTATTTAATCCAGGATAAATTTAAAGCTGGAAAAAATAGAAAACAAATGGTATGTGAATATTATATGTTTTCAATTCCACCCTTCGAGGTCGATCTGTGCTGCTTCGTCAGAGAATAGGAATTGACATTATTGGAAGCTCTGAAAGACCAGTGAACTGAAAATTGGGAGGGGGAAATTGAAAAAGTTGAATGATGGATGGATGGAGGGATTGATGGAGGGATGGATGGATGGATGATGGATGATGTGCCATCATGTCAGTGCTGAGATTACATACATACAATACATATATATGGCGTGTGTGTGTGTGTGTAATCACAATTGTCTATCACATGAATACCATTAAAATATGGCTATAAAGTATATAGCTCCAATAGCTAATGCTACTTTATGATTTTTATTTCTTCAAGAAGCTTCTTGGATAAGAAGAGAAATGTTTTCAAGAAGAAAACCAAGAAACTCCAGTTGCCTTTTAAAAAACTCCATTGGGTTTAATAAGGGAAATTTTACAAAAAGTAAAAGCTGGTCTACTTGAAAATACAAGTTGGATTTTTTAAAAAAAAAAACTATTGTTATTATATGCATTCTGCCGTTTGGTATTTAGGACAAACTCCTGATCCTGCAATCTTTTCTAAAAACAACTTTTTAAATTCTCTTTTTCCACACAAGTACCCAAGATACAAATAAAAGCCATAATGGAATTACAAAAACTCTCAAGTAAGAAAGAAATTTAAAGACAGAATATTTTAGCATCCATTTAAAATGCATTATAGATCAATTACAATTGTGGCTCAGATACCAGACTGACCTAGTTCGGAAAATGATTCAGAAATACTTTGGATCTCATGTAGGCACAGCACTGCGCACTCTCTGCTATTTACAAAAGCAGACCAATTTTTTTTCAGACTTCCTTGAGCTGCTATTTTGAGTAGTAGAGAACATTCCTTCCACACTTTGTGTCAGTTTCTCAATTAATGCCCACCTTGTAAGTTCTAAACATAGATGGAAACAACATTTATCCTTCAATAAATAATATATTTAAGGTTAAATGTTTCTTTTCACTAGTTATTTTTTCCTTTATACACTCCTTACACATTGTGAGCCCTATGCATCTGCATGTTTTGTGGAAAATGCAAAAGAAGTTCAGATAGAAAAATAATTGAAGTGAGCATTGTCAACTGCATAATTTACAATAATAAGAAAGCCCAGATATTGTTATACATAACAAGATCTGATATGTTTAGCTGAACACAAGGACCTCTTGGCCATACCATTGTTATTTCTATACAGCATAACATATAAAGCATGGCTGTCTTTCCTAATAATAAAGGCAATCTTATTAAAAAGGCAATAAACACAACATATATACACACACCAAGAAACAGCACATTGCATTATTGGTTTATTTTCTGAGTCATGCCAGATTTATTGCAATGGTCAGTGAACCATACAATTATTTCTGCTACGTGTTCAAGGAGAGCTTTGAAAACAATTTATAATATGATATGAAAAGAAGGAAGCACCTTGGATGCACCTATATTGTTAGGGTCATCAAAATATTTTCAGCCCTAAAGAATGTCTTCTTTTCTTCCGTCTCCATCATTTACTTTAATACTGTCCATATTTCTTCATTCATTGTCTGGGTTGTTCAATTGCTTTTAAGTTACATTCTGACTTTATTATCTTGCCTATTATAACTCCTGTTATACAGCAGTGAAAAGATGTTGACACAAAATAGAGTAGAATAATAATAACAGTAATAAAAGTAATAACAGTAATAACAGTAATAACAGTATTATTATTATTATTATTATTATTATTATTATTATTATTATTATTATTATTATTTACATAAAAATATAAAATCATTGCTACCAGTTCCTTAGTTGATGCTGGCTATCCTATACAAGTTCTCAATATCCTAGAGAACCATAATTAGGATAATATATGTGCAGATTCAAAATATTATTAACTGTTGTTATTATCTCAGAGTTAATATTTGAGTTTGCAGTGGCTAACTAAAAGAAGAGAGACATAAAAGGAGAGGAAAAAAATGTGAGACCCTACTCATATTTCTATATATTTCAAGTCTGGCCTTTTGTTCACATCTACATATAGTTAATTCATATCTTTGTGTAATGTGAAAATCTTAGTTCACATCTTCATGCACTTTATATCTTTATACCTTTGGCAGCCTTTTCTCCTCCCCCTGCTCTTCTTTTTAGGAGATAGCACAGTTACTGCTAGAAAAAAGATGACATATTTACATAGAATCAACTCTTATACATCATCAGAACTGAGGAAATAAAACAGCAAGATTGAGGCCACACAATTTGCATTGAGTTTCCTTATGCAAATTTATTTGCCCAGATGCATATTTAAAAAATAATTATTGTAACTAAAATTAAATTACAATGTATTTTTTCCCAAAGTGGGAATAGTCAGACCAGTTTTCCTCTGAGCTTTCTCAGCTCAGTTACAAGACATACACAAATCGAAATCATGGCATTCCCTTGTTATGGTTCATTCTTTTTAAATCAGACTTCAATTATTGCGTTGTAAAGAAATATAAAATGGATAACATTCCTCAAAAAAGATCCACTCACAATATTGAACTGTTTGTTTGGAAAAAATAGATGCGCAAGAATCTTGTATGCTGTTCATTGATTTCACCTCTCGGTATTCATGCTTCTTAGTAAATATTCACATTTTACTGTGACTCTGACATTTGGATCATCCTTATAATTCCAACGGGGACAAACAATCTGTGGAAAGTTTCCAGAAATTCAGGATGTTGGTTTTTTTTCCCCCTTTGTAGGGTCTGACAAATAAAAATGGAAGCAGTCACTATGGAAACTCTCTTTTACAAAAGCTTCCTGAGGCCTTCTCAACTGCTCTAATTAGCTGTGTGATATGCAGGTTGTTCATCTGGTCCTACAGTTAAATCCTATCTGTGATGGAACTGTTTATCAGTTCAAGACAATAGGAAACCTAGAATTGACTGAGCAGTACATTGCTCTGTAGTGTTTGATTTTGGCCTAAGGACCTGGCTCCTCAGGTGACTACCATCAATTACGTTATCAAAGAAGATTAGTAAAAATGACACTTATAAGATGGCTGGGAGCAGTGAGGCAACAGAGAATGCCTCATTTCATCAATGAAGTGTGTAATGCCGCTGAAGGTCATAATCCTGCTGCTATGTTACTTATTTAATGTACTCATTTATTAAGAAATAAATCACATTGATATTACTTTCAGGGCTGAGGATTTTCCTACCCCTGTGACAGTACAAAAATATGTCTTGCTCTTTGTTCATTTCATCCCATCATTTTTCTCATCTCTTATTTTATTGCTAGAGCAACTTATACCATTTCTAAAAAATCTTATAGACTGTCAATTAAACAATGTAACATTTAGATAGTATTGCTAAAATGACACAGGGAATAAGCCAAATTCTTCCTGTATTAGAAGGTTAAAGACATTCTCTAAGAGGTGCTTTAAAAATTTTGGACTTATACCTCAGAAATCTGGGGACAGATAAAAAAAGAAAGGTAATATTTCAGAAGGGTATAGAGTTCAACTTTTTCTTCTTCTTTAATTCTCCTTTTTCTTTTACCAAGTGTGCCTGGAATAGCATAATGCTGCAATCACATTCTGAAGGCCCTCCAAGAAAGGTATATTTCAGTCAGAGCTAGGTGTCCAAAATATAAGAACTATAAGTTAAAACCAAATATCAATATAATAGAAGAGTTAAGAATACAGATCAAGAATATAATCATGAGAATTAAGAATAAAATAGAATATGGATACCTTGGTTGCTTACTTGAAGTTTTTTCATAACTTAACTAGGTAATGTGCTGGAAGGGAGTAGTATTTGCTTTGTTTATATACAATATAAACTGTCAGTGTTGGTGGGCTGTTGTTTTCTCTTTGGTAGTTCCTTGATTAAGGCCCGGTCCCACTGCACTTACGGATGCAAACAGGATATAAAACGATAAAAAAAGCTTGCCATCCATTGGAAAACATGCATCCGTTGTATACTCACTGCATACACTGCGTATGTGTTTTATACGCTCTATCCCTCGAGCATCCGTCCACTGAGATTTCATCTGCAAAAGAAGTTTTGAGCTGCAAAAAACTTTGTGAACGGATGAACTTTCCGCCGCGTACGATGTACATCTGCGACATATACGGGCAACAAATGTTAGAAGGCCTCTTAACCTCACGGGACTGAGTCAGCTCCGGACAGCTTCTTGAACACAACCATCCCCTGTTGACCTCGCGGCCAAGCACCCCAATGTGCCTTCAGACCAGCACTCAAGCCACAGCCACCTGCACCAGTTCCCTGCCCACTTTACAGCTGAGACCATGGACATGACTCAGAGTGATGAGAATAGTATCAAGTGACTGAGTTGGTTTACCTTGTTTAAGTTTAAGTTTTTAAGACCACTTTACTTGGTTCATTTTGCTCTTTTAATAAAAGTCATAAAATTTACCAAAGAAAGTTATAAACTGGTTAGTATATTTGCTTAAGACACTGATTCCTTTTTTTTACCCTTAAGAAAGTGTTGGTGAAAACTTTGAAAAAATGGTTAAGCGTTTGCATGCTTGTGGGATAGATAAGGATAGTCATGGGATAGATAAACCTCCAGTGCAAAGCATAGTGGGACTGTTGGTCCCCGCAATCCCAGCTGCCACAGCATATTGAACCTTTTTTCTATTATCAATATACAATTTTTTCCAACACATTTTAAAATAAACAAAACTCTTTATTAAATGCCCAGTTCGATTGTAGTAGACCACTCAACATACATGGCACAATCTCATTAGTGTTTATGCAGACAGCTCAAGGAAGCATCCATTAATTAATCTATCATCTGTCTTGCCACTCACTGCCCAGCTGGGGAGTTTGCACAGTGTCTCAGTAGTTGCGCTTGCTTCTTCCCTTCACCGTGAAGCTCTGTTGGGGCCTTTGTACTATCCACAGTGTCTATCAGGTTACGTCCTGCCTCCATTCAAACAAGGCTCCAATGTCCCCTTCCCTTGTTGATGGTTCACAAGCCTGTTCTGCCACACTGGTAGGGGTTGCGCATGAGATTCTGCAGATGCAAGCAAGCTTCCACGATCCTGTTTAACAGTCTGTGGGCGATGCTGCATGGTGGTGAGAAGTACCCTGGAACCTGTTGGCCAGGATGCCAAAGGTGTTCTCCAACCACCGCGTCTTGCCGCTGGACAGCCTGTAGTTGAAGATCTCTCTCTCATGGGTGGAGGTATCTTCGAAGTTGGTAGGGCTTCATGAAGGGTAGGTTCTAGAGGGAGAAGGCATCATCACCCATGGAATGAAATTAGGGCAACATCTGTGTGGTCATTGGGTAGGGGGTCTGATGCTGGAAACCCATGATGGCGGTTGTGTTCCAGGCCATGCCTTGAGGTCCTAGGCATTGTTATCTGGGCATCTGAAAGCTGAAACGCCGTTGCTTGAAGCACTGATGTAGATGAACTTGTAGTCAGCATCATCATGGCAAAGAGGATGAAACTGAAGAGGCGCCTTGTAGTTGTAAATCAGTGTGACCCTGAGTTGGCTGGAAGCTTTTGCAGGCCACGTGCTTGCCATCATATGGCATTCCAAACGGTGTGGGGAAAATTCCACTCTGATACCACTCTGCTGCAAGGTTTCTCTCCAGCCTTGTTCAGTGGTGGGCACTTGAAAAGAGCTCCTCACATATTTCTTGTTGAATGAAAGGCCCTGCACCACTCTCTGACCACTTTGCTGATGCTGTTGTGGCGGCACCCTCCACGCATACTGTATGTTTCTGTAATGTGTTCAGAAGGCCAGGTTGCCACAAGAGCAGTGCGCCCTTCAGTCCAGGGTCAAGGTTGGGATGGAAGTGGTGCTAGGCTTTGGTCAACCCTGGGTCTCAGATGCTGCTAGCATGTTTGTCAAACTTGGCTGGTGGCATCCTCATTGATGTGATGGAATACACGAGGGTGCTTATGTCCTCAGCTCCATCAACTGGTCATACGTCCAAACTCCATTCTTCTCGAACGGATCCATTCTCGGACCCACAAGGCTCTTGGAACGATCTCCTTGTTCTCCTTCTGTATAAAACTTGAAACAGTTCTGAACAGGTTTTGGTTCTGGTGATGAATGAGCGCAGCTATCATATGGACCTATGTCATGATCCATGGTGGAGAACAATTGATGATATGTGCTAAGACCAAAGACCGAAGGTGAAAGAGGTCTGTAACTACGCTCCTGGACTCATACTGAGATCCAGATGATTTTCTCCCCCTTTTTATAGGAAATATCGGTTGTCCGCTAGGTGTTCCTTCTAATACTCTAGACATACTCCAGACATCGCTAAAATATAGCGTAGATACATAACCAGATACTAATATTTTGTCCGTTTTGAATACATTACGCAGATGCAATGCTTACATCCTTTTCTATTTCCGGCTACTAATGCTGTGTAGACGTTCCGTGCACCTTTCGTTTCCTCGCCTCTGTTTCCGTTTTCGCTCATGCGGATGTGAGTTTGAGGGGATGGCCAGAGGATGCAGAGAGGATACAGTGGACATTTAATTTGGATGATAATGGA
>BHFT01034103.1:0-28982 GCA_004320025.1 Laticauda laticaudata
CTTCCTTCCTTCCTTCCTTCCTTCCTTCCTTCCTTCCTTCCTTCCTTCCTTCCTTTTCTAAGTCAATTCTGTTTATTATCTTAAAAAGGGCATTTCATGCATTTACAATTGACTAGAGGGAATTATTCTTCTTGCTTCAGTATCCCAGATTAAGCTATTGGCCTTTGCTAAGATGTTAAGCAATGTCCTTCATGGTATTGCAATTCACTTAAAAATAGATTATTGCTAAAACTGCATGTACAGATTGAAATTTTCACGACAATGCTTCCTGCTGGCTTCACATTTTGTTCGATTCTGTAGCTTGAATATTTTGCAATACATATTTGCAATGTGGCCCCACTTCTTTCAAAAGATTAGAAGCCTCACCAGTCCCGTGAGACTTGTGTCAGCATCTGATTTCACGCACAGGGTAATCTTTAAATATTAATACAGAGCAAGGTCATGCTTTTAACCCCCAAAATGGAGTTAGTAAATCATGATCTGGCAATGTAAAAAAATTTAAAAAAAAACAGGCCACATGACTCTTTGTTTATGGCAAAGTCGAAATTCAAATTATACTTAAATTGGCAACAGCATGTTTATAAGTTTGCAAAATGTGGAGCTAAACTCAGCTTTGAAAGTAGTAATGAGAAAGGAATTATTCTGTATAATAGTAATAAAATGTTAAGGCCCTGTCACACTGCCCAACGGATGCAAAACGTTTGTAAAAAGGACACAGCAGACGAGAAAAATGTTCCATCCATTGTATCCGCTCTCAAAAGGGGTGGGACGGGCACTGGGGGGGAGGGGGGGAGGGGGGGGTCTCGCGGGTGGGGGGGGTGGGGCGCGGGGATGGCGGCGCAGACGGCAAAAAATTTCGCATAAGCAGAGCGGATAACACGAAAGGAATGGACAGGGGGAGGATGCAGAGCGATGGGAAAACGGATGCAGACAGAAAGGGGGGGCTAGCGGATGGAGCAAGATCAGACGGATGGCCACATCCGCTAGGCTTCGGGAGGACCTCAGAAATGGATGTGGAACGATACAGCGGATGCCAGAACGGATTTGCGAGCAGATGAAGCGGATGCCACAGCAGATGACACAGCGGATCACAGCGGTGAAAGCGGATGCAGAGTGGAAGCCTAGCGGATTCACACGGAAGCCTTAAGAGGATGCAGACGTTCACTGCGCATGCGGGCGGGATTTATTGTGTCAGAGCCCCGCGATATAAAGGGAAGCAGCTTGGAAGCAGGTCACCATTCAGAGGAAAGACCTGGCATCCAGAAGAACATTGAGTGCCTATGCCCACGCCTGCCCTGCCTGGCATGCCTGCCTGCCAGCCTTGCTTTGCTAGCACTTGCTGCCTGCCTTGCTGCCTTGCCATCTTGCCAGCCTCCTCCCAAGCCTTGCTGTCTGGCTCTTGGGCCTGCAGCTGCTCTCTGCAAGCCTTCAGTGCCTGCCTCCTTGCCAACCTTGGTGCCTCCTGCTTGCCAGCCTGCCTGCTAGGCCTTCCTGCCAAGCCTTCCTGCCAGCCTGGTGCCTGCCTCCTGCCAGCCTCCTGCCAGGTCATCCCGCCAGCCAGGCCAAACCCCACAAACCATGGGAAGAAAGAAAGCCTCAGCCATCTGCTGCCAGCCCATGGCAAGAGGACAGGCCACCCTCCCGCCCCTGGCCTCCACTCTGCTTCTGCTGGGCTTCTGTAAGCACAGCTTTGCTTCTTCTGCGGCTGGGCTTCTGCTGCTCTTCTGCTTCTGGAGGAGCTGATATGCTGCTTTGGCGTGCTGCTTCTACTGGTGCTTACTCTGCTGATGCTGCTTCTAGCGGGCGTGCTTTGCTGGTGCTTACTCTGCTGAAGCGCTCCTTGTCCTGCTGTCCTGCTTGGTCCTGCTCGTGCTCCTTGGTCTGCTCATCCTGCTCGTGCTCCGTGTCTTGCTTGCTCCTGCTCGTTCCTTGCTGGTCCGTCGTGGCTCCTGGTCCTGCTGGGGCTCCTGGTGCTTACTCTTGCTGATGATGATCCTGGTCCTGCTGGTGCTCGCTGATCCTGGTCCTCTGCGTGCTGCCCTGCGCTGCTATAATGATGATTGATGATCCTGCGGTGCTTGCTGCCTCTGCTGCTGCTGCTAGATGATGATGATGATGATGATTATAATTCCTGCCTGTTGCTGCTGCTGGTGGTGGTGTGGAGAGCAGCCCCTACAACCTTGAAAGCCCCTCTGAGAGGGAACCATATGGCCCTGCCAGAGGGAGAAGAGGCAGACGCGTATTAGGAGAGGAGGCACTACTCCATTGAGGGGAACACGAGGATGAGGTGCTGGAGTGGTCTGAGAGAGAAAACGAGTAGGGATGAGCGGAAGGGACACAGGCTCTATCGAGACACAGAAAGGAAGGCAGGCTGCTTGGAGAGAGAAGGCGGAGAGCTCATGGCGACACATCGGAGTTGCTTCTCGGCGTGGTTGAAAGCACATGCACACCTCGTACGGGAAGCTGATCTCAAGAAAATCAGGCCAGGAAACACAGTTAAGCTGACGGACAGAGAGACCTATTCATGGCCAGGTGCGCAGCTTCCTGGCGAGAGGGTGAGATCCGCCACTGAGGAGCCAGCAGCAGCCCCTCTCGACACCCTCTCTCTCTGGCAGCCTGCTGAGAGCCAGGTCCTCTTCCTGGCCAAGAGTCAGCTACCGTGTCTTAACCCAGCGCAGGTTTCTGTTGAGCGTCCCCAACGCGGAGAGACACACGGACAGTTGTTTATAACCATGGCGGAGCACGTGGAGACTCCCTGGTGCAGTGGGAGAAAGGAGACGCACATTCCACCACAGCCCTACCTGATCCACCCCAGCTCCACCTCGCACAGAAAGCAGCGAGCCAGACAGGGGGGCAGAGCCAGAACAGGAGGGCAGAGCCAACACTGTCCTGCTGGAGATCAGGGACACCATCCGGAACAGCATAATTCTCATTCTCTCAGCTGATCCTCACACCGATTCTCATCCTCCAACCGCAAGCCCTTCCTCACCTATGTGAACAGACCCTCACGGACATGCGGAACCCCAGTACCAGGTGGTGAAGGACCGGATCACCGAGCTTGCTTCAAAACCCTCCAGACCCAGAGGAACCTGCCTCCCACCCAAGTCCAGGTCTGCTCTCCACCCCAGGTTGATGTCCCTCCCCATTCAAGGCTTTCCACAGGCCCTCACGTACCAGGGCTACGGCTACCAGGAGGTCCAGCAGCACAGACAGCCAGGCCCCTTCCCCACGTCCAGGCACAGAGTCATCAGATGAACCGTTGCCACCGGTCCACTGATGACACCGAGACACCCACAACACGTGATGCCATCCAAGCCACCGTCCACCCATGCTACCCATGCCACCCATGCCAGTCCATCGATATCAGCCTGCAGACCAGACAGCCCCACTTACACTGCTCCCTTCCGCTCACCCCACAAGCCAAGCCCGGCCTCCAGCTACACCTGTCCCTCGGGACTGGGGCTGACAACCCATGCATTAGTAAAGAGCTCTCAACATCACGGGCTGAGCCAGCCTGTCCGGACGAGCTTCTTCAACTACACCATCACCTGTTGTTCTGGCCAGGCACCCAGTGAGCTTCAGACCACACTCCAGCAGCATCCACCTCTCACAGCACCTGGAACCCTTTACCCCTGAGAACTGGGCACACCCCGAGTGACCAAGGAAGAGTGCCCAGAAACTGGTGGCTACCTGTGGACTTTATTTGGGACACTTGATTGGGTCATTTTTCTTTACAGCTTTATTATAATAATATCTTTGCTTCACACACTTGCTTCATTATTTTTTTTATAAAGTCTTTGGTGGAAACCTTTTTAGAAATGTTTTAAGCTCTTGCATGCTTTTGGATGGGTAAGGATAGCAGTGCGGATGGTCAGGGATTACCTTGGGATGGGTAAGGATAGCAGTGGGATGCAGGGATACCTTGATGGCGGGTACTTGATGGCAGGGCTTGATGTCACTATGCTGACTGAGGTTTTCGATTACCATCAAGGTTGCTGCCAGGTTCCCCTTCCAAATCCATAAGGATCCCTGCCATCCATTCTGGCCCATGAATGATATCATGGTGAATGGGCAGCGATATTCACCTCGTGCTGCGCATGGGCAGGCTATACTTATGGGATGGCGTAATAAGCTGTGGATAAGATTAAACCTCCAGTAGGCAAGCATAGTGGGACTTATGGTCCCACCCTCCCAGGTTGACCACACCTAGGCCTTTATTATCGAATAATAATGTAATCATTCATCCCACCATGTCAAAACATAAAACACAACTCTTTATTAAATTGCCCTGTTCATTGTTAGGCCCCACCCCCAACATAAACATGGTCCAATCTCATCCGTGTGATGAGACAGGCTGAAGGAAGCATCCATATAATCATCTACCATCCTGTCTTGCCACTTCCCTCTCCAGCTGGAGATTTGCACCAGTGTTTCAGGAGGTTGGCACTGCTTCTTCCTTCACGTTGAAGTCTTTGGGGCCTTGCACATTCCTCAGTGTCTATCAGGTTTTGCCCTTGCCTCCCATTCCCCAGGCTCCATGTCCCCATTGCCTTGTTGGAGTCCACGAGCCTGTTCTGCAAGACTGGGTAGCGGGTGCGCATGAAATTGTTGGCAGGATGCCAGCAAGCTTCCATAGACCTCGCTCATGGTCTGTGGCAAATGCTGCATGGTAGTGAGGAAGTACCTGAACCTGTGGCCAGGATGCCAAAAGGCTTCTCCAGCCACCCACCTTGCCCTGACAGCCTGTAGTTTGAAGATCCTCTCTTCACAGGTGAGGCATCTGGAGGTGTAGGGCTTCATGAGGTAGTTCGAGGGAGAAGGCGTCATCCCCACGGTGAAGTAGGCACATCTTTGCGTGTCGGTTGGGTATGGGGTCTGATCTCGGAAACCCATGATGAGGTTGCGTTCTTAGCCCCTCCTTGAGCTCCTTGAGGTCACTGGGCAGCTGAAACATGACCTGTTGCCTGAAGCAATCGATGTACATGAACTGTATCAGCAGCAAACCATGGCGAAAGAGGACGACTGCTGAAGAAGCCCTTGTAGTTGAAATTAAGTGTGACCCCAATTTGCTTGGTTGTGCACGCCACATTGCTTGCCATCTATTGCTCCAACCGTGTGGGAAGTTCCACCCTTGATATCATGCTCTGCAACTTCTTTCGCCTTCTTCAGTCGAGGGCACTGGAGGAGCTCGCCGTCCAATGTATCTCCTTCGATATGCCTTGCCACCACGTTCTCTGTACCACAATGCTGATGGTGTGTGGCACCCCCAGCCGTAACTGCATGCTCCTGGTTACGTTCCCTGAAGGCCAGGTGCACAGAATCAGTGCCACTTGAGCCCAGGTTCCAGCATTGGGCCAGAAGTTGGGTTTGCCTTTGGTTCAACTGCGTGTCAGCCACTGCACAACTTTGTCAAACAGGCTGAGGCATCCTCATCAACTTTGAATGCACGAGTGTCTTCATTCCTGAGCCCACCATCCAGCTGTTGTACAGTCCGTAACTCTGCCTTTCTCCCGATCCATCTTTCGGACCCACGCTTCTGGCCGCCTCCATTTCTTTCTACCTAGTAGAGTTCACAGAGCCTGTAGATGGCTTTGCATACTGTGCAGACATGATGGTGGCTGGCAAAAGGCACTTTGTTACGATCCTATGGCTGGAGATGACTGGATGCTGTAGAGATGGAAGAGTTAGATGAAAGCTGCAGAGGTCTTGCACAGCTGGACGCTGCTGGCTTGAAAGTGAATCCAGATGAAGTTGTCCCCCTTTTGTATAGGCAGTATAGGTTTTCCACTATGTGTCCTTTTTGGCATCCTCTAGGCATCCTCTAGGACATCCTTAATATTCCGGAGATAGGTCCCCTCTGCGAACATTTTTTCCTGTTTAAATGGCTTTCTTTTGACAGCTGCGATCCGCTTTCACCTCTTTCTCCATTCCGTTTCTGCAATCCATTGTGCATCCGTTCCATGGTCCGTTCCGCTCCTCCCCTGTGTCCGTTTACCTCTGGAGTGATCGAGTTTGCACAGACGGTGGCGGATGCCTAGCGGACATAGCGGAGTGTGTAACGGATTGCGAGAGGATCCTAGCGGATGGCCTAGTGGATGCAGAATGGATGCATTGGATACGATTTCCGCGTAAAAATTTTGAGCGCTCAAAACCCCCTGAGCGGATGGAAACGTCAATAGACGGTGCTGGAATGGATTAGAAGGAAGCAAAACGGAGGCATGAGTTCAGAACGGATGCATCGCGCTGTTAACCGTTTCGTATTCTCTCCCTTCCCACTTTACAGCATAAAAAAAGTTTTTTTCTAGTGTTCAGAAATCTTTTAGTTGTCCCTTGGCTTTAATTTTCCAGTTTGATTACCTGCTGATGCGCCAAAGCGGGTTTTTCCAATTTCTCATCATCTGCTGTCACACTAAGGAAGGAGAGTGAGAAAAAACACAATTTCCCTTTTCACTTTTCATTCGCTGCTTCCAGATCTTTCTTAGGGAACTATGTATATCTTAAAATTTTTCCAAAATTTAAATTCCAGGATACTTGGATGTTGCTTCTCTCCCGGTTCAGCCAAAACTTACTTCTCAGCTTCCTCTGCACAATTCTTTTCCAGATGAAAGTCTTCTTTGTGCGGCCATTTCTGACTGCCGCTCTACCGCTTTCAGAAAAGGAGTTAAGCCAGCTGAGGAGGGGGTGTGTGATTCCTCTGACCCCTTGCTAGGTCTCACCTGTCTTTCAGCTACCTCTACGGGGTATCTATAGCCCCGAAGCTGGTGTGGCTCGGGGCACTCCAGGGGCGAGTGCAGCAGAAAAACTGCACATGATCGCGGATTCCTGCCCCCGCCCAAGCCTTGCAAACCGGAAGTCAAAACATTTCATCTTATGGATCTAGGAAGTATGCTTTTCATGGCAGCTTCTGCACTTTGGAATAGCCTGTTCCCTTGAAGTTAGGCAGGTCCTCCTCACCTTCCTGCTCTTCTGAAAGGCATTTTAAGAATTGGCTTTTCCCCTGGGCAAAGAGGATGAGAGGAATTAATGATGGCCTGCAGGCGGAAGCTTAGCTTTGAAGTCAAGTTTTAAAGTGTGTAGTTAGTAGATATATGTATTGTGCTGTTTATTATTGAAGTAATTTTAATTGCTCATGGGAGATAAACAAATACACTTTATAAAAAGTGTGAGTACTGGAATGCACGAGTGTCTTCATTCCTCAGCTCCACCATCAGCTTGTGTGTTCAGTCCTCTGCTGCCAAAAGGACTTTGTTATGATCCATGGTGGAGATGACTGGATGCTGTAGAAGAGGAAGAGTCAGATTGAAGGCTGCAGATGTCTGCACAGTCGGGCTGCTGGGCTGAAAAGTGAGATCCAGGGTGAGTTGCTCCCCCTTTTTATAGGCAATATAGGTTTTCCGCTCGGTGTCCTTTTGCATCCTCTAGGCATCCTCTAGACATCCTTAATATCCGAGATAGGTCCCCTCTGCGAATGTTTTTTCTGTTTTAAATGCTTTCTTTGCGAGCTGCATCCGCTTTTATCTTTTCTACGTCCATGCTACTAACGCTGCGCGTCCGTTCCGCTTCCTCCCTGCCGTCCGTTTACCACTGGAATGGATGCGAGTTGCGCGGAATGTGCAGCGGAGTGCCTACGCGTTATAGCGGATGCGTAACGGATGCAGACAGATGTCCCCCGTATGCCTAGCGGATGCAGAATGGACGCGTTGTATACATTTTCCGCTCAAAGTTTTGAGCAGCTCAAAACCTTCTGAGTGGATGAAATGTCGAATAGACGGATGCTGGACGGATAGAGAGGAAGCAAAACGGAGGCAGTGAGTATAGAACGGATGCATCGCGTTAACCAATGGACGGCAAGTGTTTTTCTCTGTTTTACATCCTCTTTCCATCTGTTGGTGCAGTATGACAGGGGCTTTAGAAGTTTTCGGATCACAAACCTGAAATGCATGAAAATATACAGATTTTTTCCAGGATCCAACAAAAGAAACATGTGCATAACTTCAGTGTGTTTATAGGTTTTGTAAATATATTCTTATTAAAAATTTAAATGGGAAAATAAAATAATACAAATTAATATAGGAAGAAAAAAGTGCAGAAAAGAAAAAATTGAGTCCTAGAAAGAAAAAAAAAAGGTATAAAGAAATGGATTCTGATAATCTCCGAAGCAATTATAAATACAAACTTAATTTCTTTTGAAAGTTATATCACATTACTTTCCTTTCTATAGCCTAGCCTGATGAATCATAAAAATCAGAAGTTCTTTTTATCAGCAATTTAAGTCTTCAACCAATTGTTTTATAGATTCATGAGTTTTCTTAACTTCTATTTCAGCTTCTTTTTTAATCCCTGAAAATATGTCTTCCTTTTCCTTTTTATCAGTTCCAAATATCTATTTGCAAAATTCTTCAAATATGTTCTGTAATAAATCTGGTGAAAAGTCTTTTCTGTTTCTGAACCCCTGCATCCTTCTAATTTGACGACTTCCTTGTGATGGTGGGAAAGTGAAAATATGTCAGTTATTATAGTTAAAAAAAGGAAAGAGTTCTCCTTGTTTTCTTGTTTTGCTTGTCTCTTTCTTTGATACTTTAGTCCCAATTAGTTCTCCATAATTAGTGTCACAATTCAGTTCATATTATCTTTATCTTCTTGACTTGTAAAACCCACCAATTACTACTGTCCTTAAAATCAATAATCATCGTTCCCACAAATGTCCAGTTTGTTAGTGTATTTAATTTGATTACTTTCCAAGACATTTTCATAAGATTTTTTTTTATTTTTTTTAAAAAAGCAATGTCTCCATCTATTTAAAACATTTTTTTCAGATCACAGTCTTGTTAAGCTTTTTTTGCTTTTAAATTAATTTTTTTTCAAATGGTGAGGTAGTGGGGGTGGTATTCTTAAATTCCAAAAGAAAATTAATTATTAATTTTCTTAATTAATCCAAAATTAATTCTTCTTAATTTTCAAAAGAATTTCACTCAGAGCCTTTGATCTTCACAGTTGTTTGGAATAGGCTGTAAAGTAAGTATATCATATTGTTTTAAGACAGTGAAGCTTTTGTCAATCAAATGTCCGTGAAAGCTGCACAGGTGTTAATAGCACATTAGCACCTGAGTTGTGCAACCCACAATTGACCACATGAAACTAATTCATGGTGGGCCCTTGTCAGTCCCTCATGAGGAGTAGGTCTTCCAGAACAGAACTGATTTCTATCTATCCTGATTTCTATCTACCTTGGAGATATTTATGTCAGTCAGATCCATATCCTGGCTAGCAATTCCACCACTGCACAGCCACACACAGTTGTAACACCTCACCTGGAAGCCGCCTGGTAAAAAACATATTGGCTTCACATATCTTTCTTCACATATCTTCACATATATTTCTAACCATATTCAATGGATGGGTGCATCAATTACATACAGTGAAATGGGTTCTGCTGCAATAAAATCATAGTATGTTATCCTTATGCATATCACCCAAGCTCAAGATAAGCCATCTGTAAAGTTCTGTAATGTGGCATCCAATTTACAGTTAATAAAGCCCTAATCTTTAGGTAGATATAAGATAAACCAGAAAGGTTAAATGCCATGTAGGAGCAATTATACATACAAGCAACAATGCCTTTGTCTCTCCCATGGCATCACCACTTCATAGTCAAGAGCCAAAATGATTCCAAGATCTTAACCGATTGAAGTTTTATATATCAGTTTATATTTTGATATAAATATTGATATACTGAAAGCAGCATTATGCCAAAAAGATGGTGTCTTAGTTCTCAGTATTTTTACAATCACCTCCTGGATATTATACTTGCTCCTGTTAAAAGGACAGAAAGAAATGCATCCTCTTAGCTCAGTCTTTGCCATGCCTCTTCTTGAAAATCAAAACAGTATTCATACAAGTTTCATTTTTTGTAACTTTATTGTACTGGGCAGTAGGCTCTAAGTCTTCATTGTGTCTCAGAGTGAAGTCACTTCTAGTGGTACTCACAAGTGGAGAAATGACAAATGACAATAAACATAATTTATGGATAATTTAATACTTTGACTTTAAAAAAGAACAAAGAAAAAGCATACTCAATTATATCTATGTAGGATTTTGTCAGCGTTTCTTGATCTCAGAGTAAATATTTCCACAAGTGGAAGCCAGAGTTGCAGGAGTGGATGGACAATGGCGATTAGTTTGAACAAAGCTAAAAATGATGGCCAAAGCTCTTTGGATATTTAAAAACCCCAGTTCAGTAATAGGATTCTGCTTGAGTAGAGCAGAACTGATGAAAAATAATTAGCATGATTTTAAATATCCTCTTAAAATACATTGTAAATTTCTCTGCTCCCCAGGAGACCAATATAGGCTCTCTGCAAGCAAAACAATGACTTCTACAGCTTACCAAGCAGCAGGCAGAATTATTTAGCAAGTCCTGCACTAAGTTCTCTCAGCTAAAATCAGAAAAACTCAGAGAAGAAAAAAAGAGCTGTCTTAAGTTTCAGTCAATATTTACCTCCTGGGTTAATAAATTGTGATCCTGACCTTCAGCAAAAGTCAATATCTCCTTATTATATGTACGCACCTTCTACACAGTTCGTATTTGCCCAGGTTCATCATATAATGAGCCAACTGTTTTTGGCAGCATCTTCACTTTAATTGCAAATGTCTGGACAGAAGAATCAGTCAACTCTCACCGAAGCAGCTGAAGTGTCAGGAAACTAGTCACATTATGGCATATTCCACTTTTCCCTTCCTAATTGAAGTGAACCTGACCTCATCTATGGGGTGCATTTAGGTAAAGTGATAAGCAGAGAAATAACAGTGAAAAGAGCATCTGTTACGAAAAAGATAAGAAGTTTTCAGGAAGAGTTTCGAGTTCTGATTGTAGCATTTCAACAAAGCAAGAGCAAAGGCCAATAGAATATTAAACTTAAAGGCACATTCTACCAGGATATTTTCTAGTACAAGTACATTGAAATTCTTGAGTTATTATACAGGCTGTTATTCTTTTGCATATGTTCCCTGTATATACCAAAAATTTACCTCTGATAATTTTTTGATTATTATCTTTCTGAAGTGATATGACAATTCCAATTTCTACATTTGGTTTTCTACCTCCTGTCATTTATTTCTTTTTTCATAATTACACACTATTCAACACTATGAAAAAGAAGCTGAAACACATCCAAATTATTTGTAAATTACATACGTCAAATGTGTGTATGTCATTTGATCATAGTGGCAGTGAAACTTTATTATTTTCCCATATCTACTATATATCTAACAAAGGAATGAATGCACTATTTCTCCCATTAATGAATGCAAATACTGTAAAAAAAAAAAAAGATATTTGCTCTACNCTATTTCTCCCATTAATGAATGCAAATACTGTAAAAAAAAAAAAGATATTTGCTCTACCAAACTCCACTGGTTTTTAAGAACAATGCTTCCTGGAAATGTACCACTTTGAAAAGGAAAGATCAAATCATGTGTTTTACATATCTACCAAGATTAATATCAATTTCAATTGCACTTGACTGATTGATGATGTGCTACCAAATCAGTGCTGAATCAGATGTTCTGGGGTTAGAATACATTTGCCATGGACTACATCTATCTCTGGACAATATGTTTCTTGCTTGAATGGGCCCAGGTATAGACTTACCTACTTGCACTGAGGTTCATCTTAACTGGACAAAATGGTTCTTTCAAACAAGTTTCTAGCAATACATCTGAAACAATAAAAATCTGAAGCTGCATTTGAATATAATACTGTACTTATTTTTATACATATTGTCTATCATGTGTGATATTCTTATGAAAGTGTCCCCTTGTTTTGGACTTTTTTTAAAATTCAAATGGAGAAAATCATAATTCGGGATATTACACTGAACTCTAAGCTGGCTTTATTAAATTTCTTTGATAGCCTTGGAACACAAAGAATTGACAAGTTTTTTTTTTTTTTTGACAGGTAGACAAATAGTGGCAAGAACAGAATGGATGTGGATATTTTCATGTGGTAATAAACATGTTGGAAGATTGCTCTAATGAAAAGATGACCAAGAGAAGGTCAATATGATGACAAGGCAGACTATTTTTATCCCACCTGATTAAGATTTATTAATTATATACAACAAAGGCACAATAATTGTTTACTAACCAGTTCCAGGTGCCTAGATAATTGAATTACAGTATATAAGATTATGGGTATTTTGCTTCTATTCGCCCTTGAGTATTTTGTAAATAAGATTACATAAAGGAATGCCTTTAAAATGTCTTATTTGGTTCTTTTAGTAATATCTGCATCCAAGCAGTGATTACTAATGCCAAGCCTACTAAAGATATTTCTTCCACCCATTGTTGACCTAGTCTTAAATTATTATTTATTCTTCCATTTAATCATTTGTGGGATTGACAAGCCACTCTCCATCGATAGCTCACAGCTTATGAGATGCTAAGTCCAAGTTCAAGATTTGAGCTGAGCTGTTTTCCAAGGTACCCTCTTATTTTCTCATCAGAGTGTGCAAATTCTGTTTGATAAAAGAGACACTCAGATGTGAGGAGAATACATACGTGAAGCTTGTGAAGTAACTCTTCTTTCATTAGCAATCTCTCTAACTGTTGCTATGGAATTTGACCATATAGGGAGAGATAGAACCGAGCTGGGGAGAAGAACTAAAATAAAAATAGAAGATTGTGAAGATTCTAATTTAAAAAAAAAAAAAAACACCTCAGAATTGTCAATTACCTCAGCAGCACTGAAAGTAAGGCTAGGCTTGTTAAATTTATTTTTAGGTGTGTTTCAGAGAAGAAATTGGATGGGTCATGCAAAAGCCTAGTTTGGTAAGTCATGGCTAGAAGCTAGCAGAATCTAGATTTTTTTTCTTCCTCCCAGATAGACTAGTTTCATTGACGAGATGCTTTGAGTTTGTTTTTTTCTCAGATATATCTTCTAGAACTTTAAAACCCACACGTCAAAGGGCATGTAGCTTCTTTGTTTTATTTTGTATTTTTTTATCTTGGTGTTTATATTTATGCTGTTCTTATTGTTTTATTTTTTGATATAGTCAACTAGCCAGAAATTTGCTTAAGACAGACAGCCAAATACATTTCCAAAATAGATAGGTAGGTAGGTAGGTAGCTCAGTTGGTAGGTAGATAAATAGATAGATAGATAGATTGATAGATAGATAGATAGATAGATAGATAGATAGATAGATAGATAGATAGATAGATAGATAAATGGAGGAAGGGAGGGAGAGGGGGGACTGCAAAAATGTCCCATTCATCTAAAATTGATGTTTCTAATAAGAAGAGAACTTTAAAATACATTTATTTATTATTAGATGTATTTTTATTTATGTCTATTTAATTAGAATTACATCTCATCTTTCATTCAGGAAGTCATAGCAGTGTGTGCCTAAGTTTCTATGTGTCTCAGTGTGTATACACACACACACACACACATGCATACACATACGTATACACAAAAACATATATATTATAAATACAGGGCAATATATATATATATATATATATATATATATATATATATATATANATATATATATATATATATATATATATATACACATCAGGCTTCTGTATTGAGTTCGTATGTGGGTCAGGCTATCACAGCCGTTAGTTTTAAACTTGAGGCTAGCCTACTGCTGTCCCAGGATGGTTTTTTTTGAATATATATATATATATCCCTATATTTTCCCCTAGAACAAAACCCTAAAATGTAGGCTGGACTGGGATAGAATGACTGTCCCAAAGATGCCATAATAGTGGAAAAACTGGTTAAAAAGATTTCCATAGAGAGCAGCACAGTGGTGGAGTTCAAATTTTATTACTACCAGTTCTGTGGGCATGGCTTGGTGGGCATGGCTTGGTGGGCAGGGCAGGGGAAGGATACTGTAAAATCTCCATTCCCTCCCCACCCCNCTTGGTGGGCAGGGCAGGGGAAGGATACTGTAAAATCTCCATTCCCTCCCCACCCCACTAACCTGCTTTCCAGCTCCATTTTCCTGTGCAGGGCAAGAAAAGAAGACCCAGATGATCAGCTGGGACTCAGGAGGCAGAGAATAGATGGGGCAGGGCCAGTCAGAGGTGGGATTTGCCAGTTCTCCAAACTACTCAAAATTTCCACAACTGGTTTTCCAGAACTGGTCAGAACCTGCTGAATATCACCTTTGGAGCACCAGGAATATCATCTTGCTCCCCCAGTATAGCTTTTATAGTTCTAAAAATCTCATAAGGGTAACTGCTGCATTTTTTAAAAAAATATGTTTGATAAATAAGTGTTCTTTTTAAAAAGAAAGAAAGAAAGAATCCACATTAAATACATGGTGTAAGACAACCTAGTGATAATAAACCAAAAGACAGGACTTCTGATTGAATGGCAAGGCTGACTATACAACAGTAGAAATATATGGCTCATTCATAATGTCATATATTCAGAAGAAACCTAATTGAATCCCAAACTTTTTCTGTGAGATTCAAATTCAGCTTTTTGCTTGCAATTCATTGTTGCTTGATAACAGAGCCCCATTAAGCAAAATTTTGCTTATGGGAATAAGACATCACTTAAATCCCCATTACATTTGTGTAAAGCTTGTGAACAGACCAAATGGCCTTTTCTTTATGAGCAAGTTTGCCTAATGTCTTTCTTCTCCCTTAATTGTTGTCTCCTGGTGATTAACCTTCACCTAGAATCTTTCTGTTGATTTTCCAAACTGCTCCCATAGGGTAGCAATGCATAGGTAAAGCAATACAATACATGTCGACAGAACTTCCAAATAGTTCTTTTCTGAATCTAACCACACAGAGTGGCTAGCTCACTGTTGTAATTGTTGGGATGGGCAGATTTACTTCTCCCCTACCCATATTTCTAGTTTTAATTTATATTAAAAAGTATTGTATTAAATTTCTATGGAGCTTCTCAGTCATGCAGATCATGGTTGTCCCATTTGCACTACTCAGTTGACCCTGAGGACACAGATAAACCCCCAAGTGGCTTTCTAAAAAGAATGCAAATGACCAGCTGTCTGCAAGGATTATAAATCCTTCCATTCCCCACCATCCAGTCAGAGCTGAAGAAGCTTCTNAAGAATGCAAATGACCAGCTGTCTGCAAGGATTATAAATCCTTCCATTCCCCACCATCCAGTCAGAGCTGAAGAAGCTTCTTGAATGAGAAACAAAACTTCTTCAAGGGAAAAAAAGAAAGAAAATCCAGCTGCCTCCTGAAAAATCACCTTTGGAATATTGTATTAAATTGCTGATAAGGTCTGTTTTTGCAATATCCTAGTAGGAAATAAGGCCATAGGACTGAAAAAAATGTTTATACTCATGGGAGGAGGAGTTAGGAGAAGGCAGTCCAAGTAAGCACTGTCTATTTGGTTAAGTGATGTAAAAAAAAACCTCCACTTGTATCAACGGAAACCTCTTAAAAACCAGCTTTGCCTTTAGCATTCTGACAAAGAAAAATATTTATAATGTATATATTACATTGATTTCTGCTCTTTGATCAATAGCAAAATTGACTGCCCTAATTTGAGTCAAATTTCACCTCTTTGGGTCACCAAATCTCAATATTGATTACAAAGGAAGACAATGTCTATTTAATACTTACCTCCATGTTAAGCCAGCCGCCTCAAATTCTTCTCAGCATTCTCACCCACTCCTCTATCTCATCTGACAACCAAAAAATAAATTTCTTCCTTTTTTTTTCTTTTGTTCTTCATATGCAATAAGAGCTAAGTTTCTTTCCTCTACATCAGTCAGCTGGTGGGCCAAAGCTTTAACTTGGAACTTATTGGAAAAGAAAAGCAGGGTGTGAAAAATTCTAATTAGTCATCCTAAAGAGAGGCTTTGATTTTCTCCAAGTTTCATTAAGAAACCAAACTAACTCAGCCTCGTTTATAATTCAATATCCTTGTCTCCATAAAATGTAACAGATGTTCTACACCTGTTAGATGCAAAAGACAGCCTGCAACTAAAGACATTTAACCTGCAAACAATAATAAATGTTTCCAAGTTTTTTTGTAAGAGTTTAGTGGCATGGTATGAATCATTGGGAGGGTTGGTGGGGGAAGACATTCAAATGCAATCTTCCAAATTTGATGGCGGCAAATTTATCTCCACCTGGCTGTAACATCTATTTGGGTCATAAATTATATCAATAGCAATTAAAATATGCAGAACCTGTTCTCCCAAACCTAAGCAACATTTCATTCTTGAATGACAAACTTGAGTGGAGCCAGATGGGATAAATTTGTCTAATTCCCTTTTCATAGGTCATCTGTATAATTTAATGGAAAACAACTAGAGTTGGCAGCTATGCTAGATGAGTGTGCTGAGAACAAATTATGAGGCTCAGGTTGGACAGAAGTATGCAACAAAGAAGACACAATTCTATGCATTAAATTAAGAAGAGAATTCTAGTCAATGCAGCTTTTTGAGCTATAAGGATTAAAGAAAGAAAAGAAGTGCCTCTGCCTGCCAACAAACTTATATTTTTATCCTATATTAAAACTATTTCACCCAATAATTCACATTTTGCTTGCTATTCCTTGACATTTTTCACTGTGGTCATGCTTTGAAGGTGCCAACCTCCAGTTACTGTCTTCTACAACATGGTGGGAAGTGATGTAAATATGCCACTCCAATACATAAATCTGATACAATAACCGGCATCATCCAACAACATAAACAAATAAGGATATGATGCAGCAAGGCCACCTACAAATAACATGTTGAACATTTCTATGCTTAGATCAGGAATGTAATTTATGTAACCAAATTCATATCTGACTTTCTTCCACTGGGGACACAGGAATGCATATCAAACTATTGGTTTTTGGGTTTTTTTTTCAATTCAAGTACAATTCTGCAGCAGAGTAATTCTTAGGTATCACATTAATTGCTACTGTAGTTTGTTTAGTCATGTTATACTGACTTACATCGACAGTGGAGTTCATACAATACACAAAGCAAGCTAACCTCATTTTGTCAATCTAGCCCAAGGGTGTCAAACTGGTGGCTCGCGGGCTGAATGTGTCACATACAGGCCATGCCCCTCCAGTTCTGTGAATGGGAAAAACAACATGAAATGTCACATGATGGCAAAGTGATGCAGTGAGTTTGACATCTATGATCTAATCTCTGTTTTGTACAGTAACTGTGACAACACCCTCAGGTTGACTCCTATAAAATTCTCACAGGTTTTTTAGGGGTAGCAATATGGAAATTGTTTGCAGTGGTGGGATTCAATTTTTTTTAACTACCGGTTCTGTGGGCATGACTTGGTGGGCGTGACAGGGGAAGGATACTGTAAAATCTCCAGTTGGAGGTGATATTTGCTGGTTCTCCAAACTACTCAAAATTTCCACTACCACTTCTCCAGAACTGGTCAGAACATGTACCACCTCTGGTTTGTCACTGCCTTCTTCCAAAATGTTTCTTTTTAACTTCTCAAACTAGTCTACTACACCCTCAACTTCAGAGAGTCTCCTAGTTGTAACCAGGCCAAATTCTTCTTAACTTTTTTGAGATCAGCCAACATCAACAAGCAACTGCTAACCTTTACAATTGTGGACTACATTTTACCCAGTAGTGGAATCCTACCTTAGTTGCTACCAGTTTGGTGAGTGATCGTGCATGTGTGCGCGCTCCCCTAACACATGCCCACCTAACAGGCCAATCAGCTGAGAAGATGAAGAAACAAAAAGCTAGGAGTGACCCACCTACTCTCCCATGAGCTTTTCGGTCTTTTATCCTCTCAGCTGATTGTTGGAGGCCTTTCCCCTTCCTTTCAGCTGATCAGAGGTTTTTCTTTTTTACTACCCCTTCATCTGAATGGGTAGTGATTTTTACCACCAGTTTGACCGAACCGGGCCAAACCGTAGCATACCACTACTGAATTTACCTGCTATCTGAGCTGCAGATTGTTAGATGATAATAATATAGTCACCTTTTTACAAAGAAACAAGTGATTTTCCTATTGTGACATGTTTTCAATGTGGGATCGATGGAGAAGGATATTTTTTTTTTGTGAACAGAGTAGACAGGGGAGCGAGCATATAGCATGAAAACATCTCAAGAAATATAGATAGGTTTTCAAGAAAGCCAATGCTACATTTTTGAGATTAATGGCAAGTTATCTTTCTTATATGCTGGTCAGGGACCCTAATAAATTATTAATTGAAGTAAATAATTGATTATTCAGTGTTTTTTTTTTGCTGATAGCACAGCATCTATTGTTTAAGTTGAATATTCAATTCAATCTTGCTTCATAGATAGATGGAAGATTTGATTGTATGAACCATCCTTGGACTGGAATAACCTTTCTTCCTTTTTGGACTTTTAAAAAATGGATACCTGACATGGAATACTCAGAGTGTACACCAATCATGAAATAAAACATAATTGTCTTTCATCCCCCCAAAATTATCATGAAAGCCTTCTACCATCAATCTAATACAAATAATATCTAGCACTGAGAAAAGAGAATAGTTGTAACTCTGGGGTGAACTGTGGCATCCTTGGTGCTCTCTGTGCTTGATGGCTCTCTTTCAGACATGATCAGTGCACCACTTCCAGATCATATCAGAGCATTTTTGGATGCCACTGTTGATAGGCAAACACCTCCTGAAAGTTGCATTTGTCTCTCTGATTGGCTTTCCTGAAGGTTGTAAAGGTTGGCCGAAAGATACTTGTACAATTCTGGTAAAATTAGAAGTCTGTGCTTGGAGAATGTTATTGCCTTGTCATCCTTGGCTACGTTTAAATTGCCATTCTTATCATAGGATTGTTGGCATGATATGACTTGCAATATGTCTCATGATCAGCTGGCAGCTTTTTAATCAGATGTCAACAATGACACCCATTGGCATAATTGCCAGGGTGACACAAAAGAGGAGGAAAAGGGAAAACTTTAAGTAAGACTTTTGAAAGGGAACCCAAGGGTACCAATTGTATGTCTCATATGTGTGTGCAAAAATAAACATTGACAAGAAGCATGCATTGTCATTTAATACCATATTACAAAAGCTACTAATTAAAACTTTGCAGGTTCAGTTGGTCAAGTTTCATGGCTGAGTGCGTTCTGCGAGAACATGCTTCAGACGGCATTTATGAGATTAATTTGTAAGCTCTTCAGATTCTGAATCTCTGAGGTTTATGCTGTCTGTGTGCTGTTTGCATAATGCAGTTTTATAGTGCTAAGCCATCACCTATAAAGAGATTATTTTCATATTCAGCACATTAACGATCTAATGCTATTCACAGATACCATACTGTGCTTATTCCAGAGATAACAGGTAAAATGTTTCTTGCTCTGATTAGCTGCAAAGCTAACATAAGATCATGAATGTCTTGAGAAAGAATATCGCTCTGGTGAAATTAATTCCCCAGTGGTTTTGTTAAAGTTTTAAAATTGCATTATTTCCCCATCATATTTGAAAGTCTTCACTGCCTTAAACTTAAGCTGTAACCCATGGCTTGCCATCTTCCCTGGAGTGTCTAGATGTGGCATCTCAGATTTATTGTGTGATCTCAGTATGTTACAACATCTCTCCTGACTAATGCATTATTACAGTACTTACACAGACTCCCAAGTGCCATGGTATTGATTAGAAAATCACCCATCTGCATATTCATACCATCTGCACTATTCAAAAGAAAAACATTACATGATAATATTGGTTTTGTTTGAATGGAAATTCAGAAAATGATAATAGAACAAACTATAATTTGTGTGTGTGTGTGTGTTTTTTTATTGTGCGCACACATGCACTTGTTTGGAATTGCAAAATAGACTTACAGCAACACCACAAGAGGATTTAAGGTGGAAATATTTTCTTGGCATTAACAGCATTAAAAAAAATTATAACATGTAAATGCAAAAAAAAAAAAGAACCTATTCTTAAAATTGGATCTGGAATAGAAATAGCAAGTGAGAAATGCAAGTGAGAGAGCTTTGCTTTGTTACAACATTGGTATCTAATGGCAAACAACTCACCAGATCTTATCTGCATACAGTTCTATTGACCATTAGATGGCACCAAAGAGACAACTCTAACCCTTTGTTATCATATGAAGAGACCCGATTTTATTGCAGTCCAGTTTTGGTAACCCAAAGCATGGCTTTCATTCAGGAGGTACATGCATTATCCAGATTGTTTGGTGAGTCATGCTATTGATATTCACCATGAATTGAATCTCCAATTCATTCTCCAAGTAGATCAGGTAGCCCAACAGCATCATGAAGAGCCTCTGTGGTGCAGTGGTTAGAGTGCAGTACTGCAAGCTATTTCTGCAACCAGCTGCCTACAATTTGGCAGTTCAAATCCCACCAGGCTCAAGGTTGAGTCAACCTTCCATCCTTCCGAGGTGGGTAAAATGAAGACCCAGATTGTTTGGGACAATATGCTGACTCTGTAAACTGCTTAGAGAGGACTGTGAAGCACTATAAAGTGGTATATAAGTCTAAATGCTATTGCTATTGCTATCATTGGGAGATGGTGCTTTGAAAAAGCGAATGGAAAATCATTAGTCCAGAGTAATGTGGTTACTATACTGATTTGTTTTCCTCTTCCTTGCCCTCCTCCATATTGGTCCAGAATAATGCAGCTACTATACTGATTCTCCACCTCCTTCTCCTCCTCCCCTTCCTCCTCCTCCTCCATAGGACAAAAAGCAATAGATGGAAACTAATCAAGGAAAGAACCGACCTAGAACTAAGGAGAAATTTCCTGACAGAACAATCAATCAGTGGGACAACTTGCCTCCAGATACTGTGGATGCTGTATCACTGGAAGTTTTTAAGAAGTGATTGGACAATCATTTCTCTGAAATAGTATATGCGAATCTATGCCAAGAGCGTTGGCGAACCTATTCCAAGCATGCCAGAAGTGGTACGCAGAGCCATTTCCCCCGGCATGCGAGAGGTTGCCCGAAAGAGCCCCACTGTGCATGCATGTGTGCACTACCACCCAACAGCTGATTGTCAGGTATTTGGTACGCATGTGTAGGGGGCATAGGGTGTGTGTGTGGGAGATGCATGCGCATGCACAGGGATGTGCTGTGCATGAGGGGATCATGCACACATGTGCAGACATGCTGTGTGCGAGGGGGGAATCGCACGTGCATTCACAGGGGGCTCAGGGGGCCCCCCATCACACATTGCCTTCTGGGTGCTGGCACACAAGCACACGCAAGCAAGAGTGCATGCAATTATTGGCACGGGAGCCAAAAAAGTTAGCCACCACTGGTATAGGGGTTCCTAGCTGAGCAGTGGGTTGGACTAGAAGACCTTCAGGGTCCCTTCCCCTCTGTTATTTCTCCTCCTCACAGGCCCATAAATCAACCAAATTACAAATGTAATGGGTGGGGAAGGATGACACATTTATTATGATTCAAAGGGGAAGGGAGAAGAGAAAGAAAGAAAGAAAGAAAGAAAGAAAGAAAGAAAGAAAGAAAGAAAGAAAGAAAGAAAAAGAAAAGAAACGAAAGAAGAACAGCAAAGAAGAAAAGAAAGAAAAGAAGAAACGAAAGAAAGCAAAGAAGAAGGCAGCATTTTTTTTAAGTAGATAATCCCATCAAAATTTGTGGAACATCACAAAACACGCCACACACGATGTGACACCTCATTCGCCATCTCTTTCTATACTAAGCAGACTCCACAACTCTCACTCGTACTCTACATGACGGCCGGCTCGGCTCATTTCCACCACACACCTCCTTTCCACACCAACTGCGCTTCCTGTGGGTGTGGCTTTAGGCCGGGTCGGGCCCACTGTCTTGGACTGTCATCCGCTCGCACCTCGCGGTGGATCCCTCGGCCTTCGCCGCCTGGCTCACCCTCGTCATTCGGCTGGGCTGTGGCCACCTCCACATCACTCACTCCACCACTCCGACGGACCCACCCCCCACATCCTCTCCACCCTGCGCCTCCCTCCACATCGACTCGCTCCGGCCAGACTCCCCACAGCAGCTCTCAATTGCTCGCTGAGGATGCAGCCCGCATAAGTCTGAAAAGAGTCAAAGCTCACTTTTCTTCGCTGCCACTTGTACACTTTGATGGTCACCCCCCACGCCAACAAGCAACGTACCAAGCAAAGGAGGGGGGAAAACTCAAGAGATGTTCACGACGACGGAAGTCTACGTCAAGCTGCCAAAAATGTAAAGAGTTAATGGAAAGGGGCTTCCATTTTGAGCTCTTCGATGACAGACCACACATCCATGAATCAATGTATGGTTCTGGTCTGGGTGCTGCCACCGCTGGAGTGCCCGAGCCGGCTGGTTTTGGGCTAAACTAACCCATAGAGGTGTGAAGAGGGGGGAGACCTGCCGAACAGGGTTGAGGAGAACCGCATCTTCTCCTCCTCAGCTGGCCATTACACCCTTCCAAAGGCAGTTGCAAGAGTGCGAGAAATGGCTAAGACTAACCAGACGAACGACCGGATAGACTGGCGGCAGTGAAGTAAGTGATTTGAGACTGAGGCGGTTAAATTGAAAAGCAACACTAAGGTACCTGGATTTAACACTAAAAAAAAGCTAACATCGGTTCCCAAAGGACAGATTCGCGCCCAAAGCAGTGAAGGAAAGTGAAAGGGAAAGGTTTGGCTTTTTTTTCTTTCTCTCTCTTCTCTCTATATTGACAACAAGAGACTTAAATAGAATCAGAAAAAAAACTCTGCTTTAACATCACAAGGCCATTATAGCTGAAAATAAAATCAAATTGCCAAGGCATAATGAAGATTTCTGGAACTTAAAAAAGAGTTTTTTTTTTTTAATAAACAGGGAAAAAAAGGGAAAAAGAAAAGAAAAAAAAAATAAAAGGGTCAAGGATCTGGAAAAGGGGAGGAGACGTCCTGGTAATTAAAAGGAATCTACACTAAAATTTGTACAAGACTTTTAAAGATAACATTTTAACATGAAACTTGGTAACTAAAATTGTAGAACCCCAGGAAAGAAAGCAAAAAAAAAAACAGCAAAAAGAACAGCTTTGCGTGTATTTGGATTATTTGGTGATCCATTGGACTCTGGTTATTGACATTTGAATTGACTAAAATGTTATCGGGTGGTTGTTTAAAAATGTATATAAGGCACTACTCTGGATGATTGAAAATGGAACTTAAAAAGTACAAAGAAGATGCACAAGAAGGGAGAGAGGCTCTTTTCGGCTGTCGTTTTTCATTCTTAAAATGAAGATTTGGAAACTATGAGGAAAAAGAAAGAAACGTCTGCAACGAAGACTGGGACAAAGAAAGAAGCGCATCTTTAATGAACAAATAATTCTCTGTGGGAAAGAAAAAGGAAAGGGGGGAAAGAGAATGGAAGAATTTAACGACGTTAAAAAAAACAACCAAGAGGAAAAATTAGTTCGAAAAATAAGTATAATAGATTGGAAAGTAACAGAAGAGGAGAATACAGAAGAGAGAAATAAGGTTAGGAGAGAAGGGGGTAAAGGGGAGAGAGAAGAAGGAGGGAAGAGGAAAGGAAAAGAAGTTACAAAGGACAGAAACAAATCATAGAGAAACGGCCTATAAGGATAATGGGTGGAAAATTAACCTGAAACAGGGATTCTGTAAAGTACCATAAGATGTATTGGTTTGTATTAGTAAATAATTTTTAAAATTGGAAACAATGATATGAATTAAAACGAAGGGAAAAATTGCTATTGTAATCTTTGTGAAATGTTTGTTAATAAAATAAATGAAATAAAATAAATGAGAGAATTGAATTAGGGAAGGGACAGGATACTTTAGTTAGTTAATGTTTTGTAAAATATAAGTGAAGAAGGGGGGAAGTTAATTATGAAAACTTAATAATTGTTCCCATAGAAATATGATATTTAATTGGAAAGCAATGTTTAATAAGTTAAGATTTTAATGAACATTATATTAATGAATAGAATTGGACATTGAATGGAATGTGTTGTTTTAACTACATGCTATTTATATGCAATGTAGTTTTTTTTTTTTTTAAGAATATAGTGGTATTTTAAGACAACGTACAAGCAGGAATCTGAATTGAAGTTATGTTTATATTGAATGTTAAACTTTAAGGTATATATTGAAGCTTAATAAGAGTAAATGGATACAATTAAAAATATATAAAAGTGTCATACTCCATATCCACAAACTACAGGAGAAAACTTTGTTTTAATGAGAAAAGACAATATGAAATTGAAACAGGACGAGACAAACAGTATAAATATCAGGATTTCGAATCGGAGCATGAGATAATTAAAATAAAATTAAGAAAATTAAAAGGGGAGAAGCTATGTATGAAACATGTAAAACAGTAATAAGATATGGAATTGAACATAAAAAAATGAGCATAGAAATTGAATTTGTGTCTGTACGAAGAAAATGGTAACCTGGTGGATCCATGCTACTTTTCAAAAAGATGTTTTATTTTACTTTCTTTTGTGAAAACTCAAATAAACATTTACCAAAAAAAAAAAAAAAAAAGAGAGAGAGAGTTCATGGAAAGGCAGTTTCTGTAAGCAACACCAGAATGTTTCCTTCCTGCCTTCCTTACAGTATCAGATCAGTAATTTCTTCTAATAACCAGTTCTCCAAACTGCTTAGAATGATAACAACCAGTTCTACCGAATAGGTGTGAACTGGTAGAACCCCACTCCTGCCTCTAATATGTGTACATACTATACATAAACATTCATTTGTTTTATTTTAAAGGATGCATATTCAACAATATTCAATAACAATTAGTACTAATATACAATCAGTGGATGCAGAATAAGAGCTGGCTAGTGTACACTCATTTTCACTATTTCCAGTGTAGATATGCTTCTTGGATAAGATCCTTGTCATATTTGAAACTATCCTTATAATGAAATAATGGAAAGATACCAGTACAGCAATGAACATTTGTGTGGGAACTTTTGTCATATAACATGAATTACTTGAATTTAAATCATGAATTTTGGAAAGGAAGCAAAATTTTATCAGATCTTTTAGCATACTAATAGGTTACCATTAAGAGAGTGAAAAATACAAAAAGGCATGTTTTCTTTTTAGCTATACAAAAGAGGAAACCTGAATATTAGGGAAATAATCTTTCCCAGTTAAAAAGAAGACGTTTTTGCAAAGGTACCATTACACAGATAAGAAAATCAATGCAGACTGATTTATTCTTCATTGCAATTCTCCACACTCAATTCCACTTGGCAACTGGAAGTAGGAATGGGTTGCATTAAAAAGCATTGTGTCGGAGGGGCTGAGCAAATTTTATCTGTTGTGTTGCATCCTTGATGGCCCATTTGCACATACAAATAATCAATGGCTGATGAATATGTATGTGTTATGCAGCACTGAGCATAAAAAAGGAAGAAAAAAAATGTGTTTTTTTTTTACTGATGGACCAAAGAGAAACTAAATTATCTTTGTTCCACAAATTCAAGATGTATTGCTTGTCCTAAGCGATGGTATTGAATTTACTTATTTACTTATTTATTTATTTATAATAAATTATAGCCATTTAAATCTCAAAAGACTGTTGTTGATGGACAGGGAGCAACAATCACAAGCCAGTGCAAACAATAAAGGCTTAGAAATACATTAAACATAAATTTACATCATTGCATTGTACTGCAGCTGACAATTATTCATCTGTTAATGGTCATCCCACCGGTCAAAACCCCTGAGGTCTTATGAAACAAGAGGCCTTTATACATTAAGAGAAGAGAATCTTGTACTTCAAGATTAATTGTGGGGGTCTTGGTGTTGTCTGAGGGGATTTGAAAACTTCACTCCCTTCTAGGACTGATGATGTAACCCAGGGGTGGGCTTCAAAAATTTTAGCAACGGGTTTTCTGCTTAGTTGTTGGGTGGGTATGGCCATGATAGGTGTGGCCTGATCAGCCTCCTGAAACATGGTATGGGGGGCATTTTTGCCCTCCCTGGGCTCCAGAGGCTTTCCTCAAGCCTCCGGGAGGATGAAAACTGCCACCCTGGACTCCAGAGGCTCTCTGAAAGCTGGAAACAGGCCCATTTCTGGCCTTCCTGAACTTCCAGAAGGCCTATTTATTACCCTCCCAAAGTGTCATGCCCCTGTCAAAATCTGATTTGGAGGGGCAGGCTGAACAGCTGACAGGGAGTGAGAGTGTGGCTCTGTTGGCTGTGGAAGAAACTGGCGAAGGGCGAAGTCTGGCTGGGCAGAGCAGGGGAGAAGTAGAGCAAGGGAGAGGGAATTCAGAGGAAGACCCAGGCTCACCCCCCTCTTCATCCTAAGGGCACACAGGGAGGAACAAAGAAGGGAGCAACATGAGTTGAATGACTTACAGGGGAGGAAGGGGCCCTGATTCCCTTCATTAGCTACAGCTGGGAACACAGTGTTTAAAAAGGGAAGCTGCGCACAGAAAACTGTTGGGAGCAAATTGTGGGTTTATCTGGTCTCATTGTGGCTTATCTGTGTTCCTGGCATCTTCCCAACTGTGTGAGTGTTGCCATGTTTTCAAGTTTGAAATTCCTTCTCCTGCCCTGTCAAGTTAATTACTGCAGCTTGGTTTGTTTGGATTTTTAGTTACAGTCTGTATGTATTTTGTTTTGGACTGAATTTTCTCCAGATGAAAGTAACCTGTACAATGGGGGCAAAGTTGGAGATAAAGGGATTCTTCTTGCTTATTTGACTGTGTTGCTCTTGTGCCATGCCCTGGGTCATCACACCAAGGCTCCATGCATGCCCTGCACTTACCTGCATCCAAAACGGGCTGCATGGGGACTCCAGGGAGGGATGTAGTGTGGTGGCTGTGGCCAGCCAGGTAGTGGGATTTGGGGGTTCTCCGAACTGCACAGAATCTTAGCTAGGGGTAGGGGTGGGATTCTACAGGTTTGTACCTATTCTCTAGAACCGGTTGTTAACATTCCAAGCAGTTCAGAGAACCAGTTGTTAGAAGAAATTACTGGCCTAATCCCGTAAGGAAGGCAGGAAGGAAACATTCTGGTGTTGCTTANTTCAGAGAACCAGTTGTTAGAAGAAATTACTGGCCTAATCCCGTAAGGAAGGCAGGAAGGAAACATTCTGGTGTTGCTTACGGAAACTGCTTCTCCATTAACCTTTATTACATTCTTGGCAGGACTAGACTTCCTGTCTCAGGAACATCTCTGGAGATTTTTTCCCCTCCTTTGTTGGTACTTTGCTTGTGTGGGGTGACCATTCAAAGTTACAATGATACTGAAAAGGGTGACTTATGACCATTTTTCACACTTAGGACTGTTGCAGTCATGAGAGGCCATGCAAGGAGATGCATGCCTCAATGTGAGTAATATTGAGTTGGCCACGCCCAGCCAGTCACATTACTACCAAGCCACACCCACCATCTAAGCCACACCCACAGTACCACTTGTTTAAAAAATTGAATCCCACCCCTGGCTAGGGGCTTTCCTGAACCCCTGCAAATCCCCAGCAGCACACCCCCTGATGTAACCTAGTTGGATTAGGAAATGTTTCCAAGAAAACAACCAAGCTCACAAATCACCAACCCCACAGCTTTTATACATTTCTGGAAAGCCATGAAATCAGGAACCATCCTCACCTTCAGAAACTGGCTCTATTTAGGAGGAAAAAACTCCCCCAGAGAAGGCTCCTCCTGCCTTGTTCTCCTTTAAGTGCAGACTTTTAACAAGTAATCTAAGTTAACTCTGAATGGGTAGTTTGTTTGACTTTAACAAGATCCTCAGCCATAGAGAGTTTTATTTGTGATAATCAGGTCCTTGAATCAATCTCCAAATCAAACTAGTAGTCCATGCAGCTCTCATAGCAGAAGAGTGACTTATACACATACGAGCTGCTACTCTCATGCTCGCATGTTCTTCAAATGAAAGTATAACCCTAACAAGAGTCAAAGTTGGTGTAATTACTTAATTTCAGAAAACCTTCCTTCCTTCCTTCTACCACATTCCATCCCTCCTTCCAATGTATCACTTGGCTCTTTTTCAACCTTGGAGAGCTTGAAGGGAAGAGGATCCCTTCCTATTCTCTGACTCCAAGGAGGGACCCACTTTGCGAGACCCCCTGTCTCTTACTCAGAGAGCAACATGGTTTTCACATCTTTCTCTTTCGCAGGTTTTGGTGCTGAGATTGAACAAAGACATCAGTCATGGTGCTTTTTTTGGGGGGGGGGGTGGAGATCATTCTGCTCAGAGTCCATCAGCCTGGATGTGCTTCCAAATCAGTGCTACATCTGTATTTTTAAAAATTACAGAAATATCCTTCCTTGGACCCTTTTTCACCTTTTCCTCTCTCACCTCTTACAGAAATTTGAGTTCTGGGCATAAAGCCACATTATAGGTAAAGATGTTCTGGGGATTACACAGACATAATCTTGGCATTTTCTTGGCAACAGTGTAGAAATACTTTGTTCTTGCCTTTTTCCAGGATACAATTGGTTTCCTAGTCTAGTGTACAGCCAAGATATTCTCTAGTTGTCTCCCATCCAAATGGCAACCAGACCCAACACAGTTAACTTATGAGCCCACAAAAGAGGTACTGCCACGTATTGGTTCCCAAATACAGCATGCCCATTTCTTTTAAAGATTACAGAAAATAAAAATAAAAGAAACAAGGGCTGCTGTCTAATTCAGGAAAGAAGAAAATTGACAACTATATCCATTGTATGTACGCAGGATAAGTGTCCAAAGGAGAGAAGGGTCAGACTATATTCATGAACTGGAATACAGCTTGTTAACAATGTCAGTCAATGAATAGGCATAGCAACTAAGTAAGGCTATGTGGACTGTTTTGGAAACTGAAACTAGAAGTAGCCTAGGCTGAAAACTGAAACTAAAAGTAGCCTAGGCATGGCTCTATATTAAGCTCTGCAGCTCAGTTAAAGGGCCTGTCACATTGGCTGACGGAGGCAAAACGTATGTAAAAAGGACACAGCAGACGAGAAAATGTTCCATCTGTTGTTATCCGCTCTCAAAAGTGCCCTGAATTTGCATAAGCAGAGCGGACAACAACG